>OX596220.1:4362787-4423551 GCA_951394215.1 Glyphodes perspectalis
CGCGCGAGCGCAGTGCCCAGTGGGCAGCAGTCGCCTGTATGTATGTATGCGTGCGCGCACGTACCGGCGGTGCGGTCGCTGTCGCTGCTGGAGGCGCGGCTGCGGCTGGCGCGGCGCGCGTCGACGCTGCGGCGGCCGGCGCGCTCGCGCGAGCGCAGTGCCCAGTGGGCAGCAGTCGCCTGTATGTATGTATGCGTGCGCGCACGTACCGGCGGTGCGGTCGCTGTCGCTGCTGGAGGCGCGGCTGCGGCTGGCGCGGCGCGCGTCGACGCTGTGGCGGCCGGCGCGCTCGCGGGAGCGCCCCCCGTCCCGCGATGAGCGTCTCCGCTCGGCCCGGACCTGGCTTCTGCTGTCCCGCTCGTTTCGGGCCTCTCGCTCCACTCTGCTTTCTCGCTCCGGTCTAGTGCAAACTTGTATATTAGCTGTTTGATTGTCTTTTATGCTGTAAAGCATAGTAAACTTAGTAAAGCATAGTAAACTTAAAAAATGGAGACCAAATAATATTTATAGATATAGATATAGCCAAATGCACAATAAATAGTCAAATGTCAATAGAAGTACAGCACCAATGACAGGATGCATAAGGTACTTGTTGCGCTCGTTTTTTTCCGTGCAAAAAAAGATACCGCCCTCTCCATTTGAAATCGCGTGAGTTCCGGCTGAATTTCTAAGACCCTTCACGAGACACTTCACGTAATTTATAGACGCACCTTACGTGTAGGGATTGCAATCCGGAAATCCGGATCCGGTAACCAGATCCAGTGTCCGGGCTCGGTGAAAGAATTTTTGACAAGAATAACAGCGCTATTGCTGCATTTGCAGTTAATAATTGCAATGCATTTTCAGTCTGACCGGATAGCAATCCCTACCTGCGTGGTATCGCAGCACTGACCTGTCGTCGCGCTCGGGGCTGGAGTCTGCGCGCGCGCCGCCCGCCAGCGCGGGCAGGCCGGCCGCGCGCACGTCGCGCCGCGCCTGCCGGAAGATTGGCGCGCACTGCTCGCGCATCTTTGTGCCCGCCCTGGTAATCATTTCAAAATTAGAAGCAAAATATTGTATACTAGCAGCGCACCGCGGTTTTGCCAGCGTAGCTCCTATTCCCGTAGGAATATGGGGATAAAATACAGGGAACCCTAACCCTTAAAAGCGAGACTAAGGTAAGTCGCGAGCAACATGCTAGGCTGAAATATATACCCTTTCATTTAGTACACTCACTTGTAGAATACGGTGTCTTTGTTGTTGTAGGTGAGGCAGTTGTCGATCATGAGCTGGAAGTCGGCCTCCACGTCGTCGATGGTCTTGTACGCGCCGCGGTCCAGCTTCTTGCCCATCGTGCTCAGGTCCATCGGGTGCTTCACGATCGAGCTGTAGTCGGGCACCTAAGGACGAAGCCGAATGAGTATCGGTAGGAAAATAATAGGAAGGCGACTTTTTTGAGGCAAATAGTTGGAACCAAAACGTTATCAATTGGTCTGGCACCCCTGTCACGTTAGAAGAGTTAGGGTGCTTGTCGGCACCCCCCGGATGTCACCTGTTACAAGTTCGTTTAAGACATGGGGGAGGAAAGTTGAGTTGAGTTGAGTGAGAATTGTGTGGGCATAGTGCGTGGCGAGTATTAGCACTCACACACACAGGTGTGTCGGTGTGTCTCGGCGGCACTCACCTCGTTGAGGTCGACGGGCTCGGTGAACACGTCGCTGGCGTCGCGCTGGCGCAGCAGCCGCAGCAGCTTGTGCAGCGCGGCGCGCTCGGGCCGCAGCGAGTGCAGCACGCAGCGCTCCCACACGCGCGTGTACTCCGCCTTCAGCCGCTCCCGCTTGCGGACCAGCTCGCACAGCAGTCTACATTATTGTTAAAAAAATCTCGTAAAATAACCCAATACTGAATACTTAGAAAATAAACCAGAAATACATAAAGATAACTAACCTAGCTCGTTCCAAATCTTGACGTATTCTTTGCCAGTATTTGAGTTGATTACACAGCTCTCTCACGTTCACGGTTCCGTCTTGGATGCCTCTGGTACCTATAAAAAAAAACAATTGTTTACTTTACTAGCAGACCTATAAAAAGGAGTATAAAAAGGACCTATGAAAAGTTTGAGTCATAATGAAAATATTTTTATGTGCGTCCAGTAGGCGAGCAGCCGCTTCATGAGCTGCGCGCGCGCCGCGTGTACAGCTCGGCCGAGCGCGTCACATACCATGGTGGCTGGTCAGGCTCTGCAGCCTCCTCAGCAGCGGCACGCCGTTGCGGCTGTGCCGCTTGAGCGTCCAGTAGGCGAGCAGCCGCTTCATGAGCTGCGCGCGCGCCGCGTGTACAGCTCGGCCGAGCGCGTCACATACCATGGTGGCTGGTCAGGCTCTGCAGCCTCCTCAGCAGCGGCACGCCGTTGCGGCTGTGCCGCTTGAGCGTCCAGTAGGCGAGCAGCCGCTTCATGAGCTGCGCGCGCGCCGCGTGTACAGCTCGGCCGAGCGCGTCACATACCATGGTGGCTGGTCAGGCTCTGCAGCCTCCTCAGCAGCGGCACGCCGTTGCGGCTGTGCCGCTTGAGCGTCCAGTAGGCGAGCAGCCGCTTCATGAGCTGCGCGCGCGCCGCGTGTACAGCTCGGCCGAGCGCGTCACATACCATGGTGGCTGGTCAGGCTCTGCAGCCTCCTCAGCAGCGGCACGCCGTTGCGGCTGTGCCGCTTGAGCGTCCAGTAGGCGAGCAGCCGCTTCATGAGCTGCGCGCGCGCCGCGTGTACAGCTCGGCCGAGCGCGTCACATACCATGGTGGCTGGTCAGGCTCTGCAGCCTCCTCAGCAGCGGCACGCCGTTGCGGCTGTGCCGCTTGAGCGTCCAGTAGGCGAGCAGCCGCTTCATGAGCTGCGCGCGCGCCGCGTGTACAGCTCGGCCGAGCGCGTCACATACCATGGTGGCTGGTCAGGCTCTGCAGCCTCCTCAGCAGCGGCACGCCGTTGCGGCTGTGCCGCTTGAGCGTCCAGTAGGCGAGCAGCCGCTTCATGAGCTGCGCGCGCGCCGCGTGTACAGCTCGGCCGAGCGCGTCACATACCATGGTGGCTGGTCAGGCTCTGCAGCCTCCTCAGCAGCGGCACGCCGTTGCGGCTGTGCCGCTTGAGCGTCCAGTAGGCGAGCAGCCGCTTCATGAGCTGCGCGCGCGCCGCGTGTACAGCTCGGCCGAGCGCGTCACATACCATGGTGGCTGGTCAGGCTCTGCAGCCTCCTCAGCAGCGGCACGCCGTTGCGGCTGTGCCGCTTGAGCGTCCAGTAGGCGAGCAGCCGCTTCATGAGCTGCGCGCGCGCCGCGTGTACAGCTCGGCCGAGCGCGTCACATACCATGGTGGCTGGTCAGGCTCTGCAGCCTCCTCAGCAGCGGCACGCCGTTGCGGCTGTGCCGCTTGAGCGTCCAGTAGGCGAGCAGCCGCTTCATGAGCTGCGCGCGCGCGGCGGGCGGCCCGTGCGCCAGCTGCGCCACTTCCGACACGCGCTCGGCCGGCAGCGTCGGCACCAGCACCACCGGCGCCCAGGTTCGCTTCATGGCGAGGACTCGACGAGCCTGCACCAAGGTTAAGAGAGCTGGCAACGAGGATCCTCATTCAAAAACAAAATGTAATTATATATATCTTTGATATGACCTTTGAAAATGTGAAAATCTATTTCTAATATTTTTATTGGTTTGCGGCGATATCTTATACAAGGTTTATTTATACAAAAAAAAGTCACCTGGATAATTTTCTCTCTGCCTTTTTGTCTAATTGCTGATAGATCCGTCGATTTAGAGTCACCCTCAGATTCTTGAGCGCGCCTTTCCTAAAGAAAAAGAGAAAAGTAACAAAATAATCACTTTTGATTTACACATTGATTACATTCTGCTCTCGGTTCAAATGAAGATGTATTTGAGAAGAACACGCATGGCGTGTTCGGCCATTTAGTTCAAATGTAGATGGTTAAAATGTATCTGAGGAGATTACGCTAAGCGTGTACTGCTTCTTGATATAATTTAACATAATGATAATGAAGTATATATAGGTTTGTATTTCTGAATATTTTTTTTTATTTATTAATCGTTAGGCCCACCTGCAGAACATGCGCGGGCGTGTGCGCGTCGCAGTAGGCCATCTTGGCGACCTGCACCGGCTGGCTGGGGTCGCGGCCCGCGCCGGCTGCCTCCATCTTCATGTACAATCTATAAATACATACACAAATAATTTACATATTGCGCGAAGTGCGCCGGGTCAGCTAGTAAAATATAATAAGGTATGTGTTACCCGGCCTGCTGCGCGCAGGTGACGTGGAAGGCGGAGTAGCAGTTGCTGCGATGGCACTGGATGCAGGCGCCGGCGCCGCGCTTCTTGCACACCATGCACTGCAGCTTCCAGCGCGCCGCCGGGATCATCTCGATCGAGTCTGCGGGCAAACTCTGCGTGACCAAGCGCCGCCCAGCGGGATAACTCGGCTCTCGTGCCGTCCGTTGAGGTGATTTTAGTTAGCAATGTTCACTAATCCGCCGGTGAAGTCGGTCGTTAAAGTGTAGAGTCGGTGGCTCTGTTCTGGTGTGTAGAGGCTCTAGCTAGCGGAGCCTAGTTCTATACTACAGGGTAAACTCATATGATAATAAGCGAAACAATATCTTTTTCCCGTGGTCGACCGTTACCGATTTTGCTAATTCTTTCTTACTTGTGTTTGTCATTGTCAGGGAAAGGTTCTTATGAAAGAAAAACATAAAAAAGGTGCGCGTAAAATAGAAAAATTAAGAATGGCGAATCTGAGAACTATAGTAATAATATAATATGTCTAGTTTTCAAGAAACTCTTTTGTATGTAATGGGCAGTGATTAACTAAATATCCAAAGGGGGAAAACAGATCAGTATCAATATCCATATATTTATCCAGAATTTTGAATCATCTAAGTTAATAGACAAAACAGAATAACCCATTCCAACTAGGATATAATGTGAGAAAAAGCATATAGTTAACAACTTACCAATTGGTTCCAAAAAAACAGTATTGGCAAATCTGACTTCCGGTATCCAGAGAGCACACACCACGTGCGCCCACGTGCCCTGGTCCGTCTGTTTGAATGCTCCTGTCAACAAAATACAACATTAGTATAAAAGTCGCCTAATAAATGATAGTGGTCATTAATGTTGATTAAATACTCTATATTTTAATGGTCTATAATGGATACATAAGGATATATAAATTTCAATACTTACCACTAGACAAATATACTAAATTAACACTGGACAGATTTACACCTAATATTATAGAGAGAGAAGGAGAGAGAAACCATCTTGTAAGATTTTATAAGTTTAGAGTTCAATTCAATTCAATTTCAATTCAATTCAATTCAATTCACAGTTGATACTTATGTGCCTATTATTTCCTTTACTATTTCAAAGGTAGAATGTTACAGATGAATAAAGGTAGGCTAGGGAGGTGGCGTTAAGTGTAGTAATAGTAGTCACATGCAAGCGCTAAGGCGACACCTTGTTGTTTTCGCTCTTCAAAGTTAATTAAAAAAATTGTGTAAACACTTGTGGCTTTTGTCATTAAATAATAATAATAAATAAATAAATATCCGACGACATCACATACATTGATCTGACTCCGAGGTAAGTAACTTAAGCACTTGTGTTACGGATACCAGAAACAACAGTGGTATTACAAATATATACTTAAATATTGGATATTAACACCCAGACACAGAACAAACACAAGTATTCATCACACGAATGTTTGTCCTGCGTGGGGATCGAACCCACAACTCTTGGCGCATAGGGTAGGATCACTACTGAATGCGCCATCGAGCTAGTCAATTGCTCAACCGGTTCATTGTTTATAATCATTATAATTTTACATAACATTAAAACATATTTACCTCCAGTGTTTGGGCAGAGCACACAATTAACGAGACGCGAGGGCGACTGCAGGCAGCGCCTGCAAAGCCACTGCCCTTCAGGTATATAGGGTACCTGAAAATATGTTCATTTTAAGGAATTCAATTCAGCAAAATGTATTTATACACATAGAAATATGTGATCTTCACTAGGTAGTAAAAAAAAGCCCTAGGGAACAATACAATACACTGAAAAATTATACATCATTAGATATTATATTTTAGTACTAAAACCGGCCAAGTGCGAGTCTGACTCGCGCACAAAGGGTTCTGTACCAATATTTGGCAAAAAAAGCATGTCTGTAGTATGGGAGCCCCCTTGATTTATTTTATTTTAATTAAATTAATTATTTAATATACAACTTAATATTCTATGAATTTTTCACAGGGCATAAAACAGCATTAAAATTACGTTTTTTGTATGGGAGCCCCCCTTAAATATTTATTTTATTCTGTTTTTAGTATTTATTGTTATAAGGGCAAAATAAATGTCATTTGTAAAATTTTGAACTATTAAGCTATCACGGTTCATGAGATACAGCCTGGTGACAAACAGACAGTCGGATGGACATACGGACAGCAGTCTTAAAATATTTAAATAGGGTCTCATTTTACCCTTTGGTTACGGAACCCTAAAAACAAACATTCATTGCAGTTTTAGAATGACTTCTAACATCGCCTGAGAATTGAAATATTGATGCCTGTGAATAAAATGTATTTTATACAACTCACTCCATAACAGTCCTGGTGAACAGCTAAGTTGCACATGTCGCAGAATAGGATCACATTGGTGTTCTGACATTCGCCGTCCATGCAGATGCAGCATACTGCATCTTCGTCCACTGTAGCTGCTGTCTGCTGGCCACTTTGAGTCGCCTATCCACAAGTAACATTACAACATATACTACAACAGAATTATCATTGTCATTAATATTTAAAATATTAAAGTTAGTAAGGTACCTAATATATTGGTCAAACCTAATATTTAATATATCGACGCTTAAGAACCAAGACCATCTATCTACAAAAAGTCGACTTCACAGGAGACGAAAAAAAACGTTTTATTTCCTTAAATTTATTACGTCACGTAACTTAGGTGGTATTGGTATTTTTTCATAACTTTTTATTTAATGCGAATTTGAGGTTATTGATCAAAGGAAACGATGCGTAAATTAATCATAAAAATAACTGCATTAAAATGTAAAAAGCGCCAAAAGTGTAGATAGATGGTCTTGGTTCTTAAGCGTCGATATATAACTCATATGCTATTTTTATTTTCCTTTGTCCTAAAAGATCATTTCTTTCAGTCTATTATTAATAACCTAATTACCTATTAGGAATATTATAACAAACTTCAGAAACTTACTAACTGTTATATAATATTTATTTATAATTGTTACCAAACTCATATTTAACAGAAAAATATAACATTTTCAATTCAAATATATTTACATACTTGAAAATAAGATTCCTTCTCCAATCTGTCCATGAGCAGTTCCAGTGTGTCCACAGATACGTTGGGCAAGTTTTGCTTGGCCCGCATCTTGTTAATGATGGCCAGCCAAGCAGTATCTTCTTCATCCACATCATACTCTACTTCACCGTCTAGTTCTTCAGCAGACTTCTCTATAAAACGTATGTATGCATTTGGACGAGGGGGAGCATCTCCCACTCTCTCGTTGTAGTCGGGTATTAGCTGTTGAGAAACATTTAAATATTGCATTTACTAAAAGCCTCTTTTCTGAGGAACATTTGAGTATTGTATTTACTTAATCTAAAGACGCTTGTGTTTCTTATACATACATACAAACATTTAGATTATAAAAACAAGATCATAAACTAAAGGTAATACAAAATTGTTCTGGAAACAGGTAATAACTTTCCATACGGTACCTTAAAGCTTGCTTCAGGCAATTTCACATGGGGCTCTGGTGGTGGCTCCACAAATGGCAATGGTTTCTCAAGCTCAGCATTCTTCTTCTCCCACTCCTCCAAGGACATAATAGGCAATGGTTGATCTATAGGAATTCGACTTATTTTACCATCGATTTCGAATTGAACCACCTTCTGAGCTTCAGCGAAGGTAAGGGCTTCTTTAGGAGGGCTCTGGAGCGCGATATCACCCGTGGGGACCGGAGCCCTAGTCCTACCGCCTTTTTTCCGGCTACTGGCGACTGCTGGCGTCGCCGGCGTCGGATTGTCATGATCGTAGTTCACCAAGTGATATTGCAATCCACATAAACTTTTATACACTTTGTCACATTTTTCCAGTGGACATTGGTACGGAGGCGGGCGATTTTGCCGCAATTTCTTACAAAACTCCAAGACATCGAAGTCTAAACCCATGTTTACAAGACAAGCTCATAAAAACATCATTTATAACATAACTGAACAACACACTCAACGTATACTTTCTGATAGGAAATGTAAATAATTGAACGTATAAATCATTTATCAATGAATTAATTAGATTAAATCCAGTTTCGAAACGCAACGCAACCGAGAAAATCGAGTCGAAAAGCATTCAATTTTTTGACAGACAGCACAGACGATGACAGACCTCTAAGTACTGAAACTAATGGAGATGGCATAACTACGAAACAGTGAAGCCCAATTTTGAGTGAGAAACAAATATGGCGCCTTTGTGTAGTGTCATTCCACTTTACTTATTTTCATACTATATGTCTCTGAATATGGAGACGACGTAATGTTTTATATGAACAATCAGTTATACAAATATGATTAATATCGATATTGTATTCATAAACCTCTATCTATCTCTTTTTAACAAGTCTACAATACTCCACGTAAAAATATATTTGACTTAACTATTTTCGGTAACATCATCATGTGAGGTCATAGAAATACCTAAGTGAAGCCGGCTTACCATTTTGGTTTCTCGCTTTAAGTTGTCAATGTCAATGGAATTTTCAGTGTATTGTGCCAATATTGATAAAATTTGTAATTAAAACTTAATCTAACTTGTAACATTTAGACACATCGTCATAAATAAATTGTTCAGAGACATATAGTATGTAAATAAGTAAAGTGGAATGACATTGCGTAAAGGCGCTATATTTGTTTCTCTCTCAAATTGGACTTCACTTTTTCGTAGTTATGCCATCTCCAATAGTTTCTGTACTCAGGGGTATAATGTGAAAAAATCCCATTCCAATAAATCCTAAACAAACATTATTCTATAACGACTGCTTTCGGCTTTCTATCCTTGGCATTGCGGAAAGTACAACGGTTCGAATATAAAACCGGAAGTTGAGCGATGAAAAAAAAATTGTCTGTCAGTCAATAACTGTCAAAACACCAAATGCGTCAAAAACGTCAAAGACATCTGACAAAAATATTTGTTGTCTGATTTCACAACTGAGTTTCATAATTTATAACTCTCAATACAATTTAGTTATCTAGATATTACATTTAATAATGTCTGTTGAAAACGATAAATCTCCTCGACCTGGTGAAGCTGCGTTGCAGAACATGAAATTATTAAAAGCTGAAAGCAGTGTATTCAAAGTTCCTAAAGTGCCTAAGAAGAAGCTTAATTCCAAGAATGCTCAAATATTGGATGAAGAAGTCTATGTTGAGGCAAGGATCATTGATTAGTCACATTATACGACCTACTACCACGGTTTATTAATTGAAATAAAAGTTCATTAGGTGTCATATTTTTGTTTGTTACAGGGCATAGCGAAGATTATACAAAGGGATTTCTTTCCCGATTTGGAAAAGTTGAAAGCACAGAATGAGTTTCTGGAAGCCACAGAGAACAAAGACTACCACAGGCTCAGAGAAATCACACAAAAATACAGTGGCAGCAGACCTCCTACAGAACCTTGTGAGTTTACTTATGAACTTGCTAATTAAACTGTCCCTATTTTATTATTGTCCTTATTAAAATCTAAGTCCCATTTTGGTCTTGGACTTAAAAAGAATGTGCAAACTGTGTTTCTTGCCCTCGCATGTTGTTAAAGGCAATTCATGGTATATAGGGTTTTGGGTATATGATTGTGCAGGCGACAAGCTAGCCACTTGTCACTATCTTTTCACAATTTTTCATCTAACCCAGCCCAGTTTTATTTTTGCCTGAATGTGATTAAAGGGGACTGCTGTCCCTTTGCCTACCGCTTCGGAGATTAAGGGTGTGATATTATGTGTGTATGTGTGTCCATAGGATCAAGTCTGATATGCAATATCTTAAGGGCTATTTCAGACAAAAACAAATGATATTCATAAGAGAATTACCATAATAACATTATTTAATCTGTAAATTTAATTCAAAGCTAAAATGAAGTTTTGCTTGCAGACAATTCTCCTGCTACATTTGACACGCCAAATCTTGACAGACCATGCTCACCAGCGGGATCAACAGCTAGAGAACAGTCAGACTCTGAGGAGAGTTCCACAAAAGACAAGCCTAAAGATATCACAGATAATCATACATTAGGTAAGTAATTAAATTTATCTTCATTGGCTTTGCAATTAAGAATCTATTTAAGTGTTTATAAAACTGTTTAAAGTATTTTAAATTAAACATTATACTTTGAAACACAAATATTAGTTAGCTATTATTTTAATCCCATTCTATGTAGTTAGTTTGTACTAACCTAATTCCAATTTATTTCAAAATTACTTTTTATAATTTTTTTAGACTCATTCCTGGCATGTCACACGAGTGAAGACAACTCGAGTTATGATCGGGTGATTGCTATGGAGGATAAGAAGCGTGCAGCTAAACTGGCATCACAATTTGAAGCAGAAACAAAATCAGCTGAGTTGGCTGATAAGGCTCTAATCCTTCCCTCCATTGAACAGCAGGCGGACCAGACTGAGAGGCCACAAGAGGTACTAACTCTTACATCAAATTCACATTTAACTAGTTAAGACATAAAGAACCTTCAAATATGTTTGCTATCTAGATTTTTTTTCTATTACCTAGTAGGCTGGTATTGGTCATATGTATGTTGTTCTTATGACTGATATTTGTCACTAAGCATTTTTACATATATATTGAATTGTCGGCTTTATTAGACAGGGCCCAGAGCAATGTGAACTCAGTCTAGTTTTTGTCTATAGTGTCTGTTATAGCTTAACCATTTAGCATTCACAACATCTAAAACCCTAACACAGCGTAATTGGCTACTGAGATTCAATGAAATGGCGTGACTTATTGACGTATTGTCAGTTCAAGTATACTCGTGCAACCACTTTTGATCAAAAAGTTGAGCTGAGCTATCTAGCCCAATTTTCCATCTGGAAAATTGTTAAAATAGTGAACAGTGGTAGCTCGTCGCCTGCATAATCACAAACCAACATGCAATATACCATTAGTCGCCTTTTACGACTTGCAAGGGAAGAAACATTTCCCATTCCCAACCCATTTTCTAAGAAATATTAGTCTCATGTTGGTCCCAGACCAACATGAGACTAATATTTCTTAGAAAATGGGTCATACAACATTAAATTGATCTCCCGCAGCTGGACACATGGCGCTACACTGCGCGGAACCACATAATGTACGTGCCGGAGGGCGCCGCGCAGGCGGTAGCGGCGCGGCCGCAGCTGCTGCACCGCAACACGCGCCTGCGCCGCGAGCCCTTCGACCACGCCAAGAACAAGGAGGCCATCAGCGCCATTGCGCGCACGCAGGTACCGTACTGTTTATTTATTTTATTTATGTTGTAAAAGCTATTAGCAAAGACCTTCGCAAAGCTTTTAGCCATACATTCCTTTAGCCAAGTTGAAAATGATGCACCACCATTCTGGTATTCCCATCGAATCAACTTTGACTTTATCATTGTGAATTCACAACAAATATTATTTGTCTGTTTCTGTAGATTATTTGTTTTCAATATTCCACCTGATACATTAACCGCTTTCAGATCGAAAGACGGGAAACAATAGCTTATTGCATTCATTGACATAGTTCTCACACATTTAAGATTCAAATACTAAGCAATCGCTACTATCCAACAAAAAAGATTTACTTACATTTACTATTTAATGAGACAAGACTATGGAGGCACAATAGGTAGTGTGTCGACCACACTGGCGTTTTACAATACAGCTTATCTAACGAAAAACGCTTATTGTGTATAGGACGCGACAGTGACCGGCAAGATAGGCGTAGACGGCGTCAGCATATCGACGGAAAAGACCCCCGGGCAGTACTCGTTCGTGGGCACGCCGTCGCCGCGGCCGGGTGACGGGCCCGACCAGTCGCCGCTCATGACGTGGGGCCACATCGAGGGGACGCCCTTCCGCCTGGACGGTGGGGACACGCCGCTGCCCGCGTGAGTGTATTCTGTTTTTAAAGTGAAGAATGTTACGCAACGCTTTGTAGATGCAGTTTCTATGCGCTTGTACAACTGCTAATATATAAAATATATTGTAAAATCTAGTGGCGTGCTTAACAAGTTGGCTCGCCAAATACTGTCTTCTGTGGATTTAATCTGAAAAATGTATAGTAAACTTAATTATATTGTCTAATTACAAAGCAGGTTTTGAACAAGTTGCCGTATTATTATATCTACCATATTGAAAATGATAAAAGCAGCTAGAAATATTCATTACCAATTGTCACCAGTGAGAATAATTGCGGGGGAAACTAGAAATATTCATTCTCATTTGCAATTAGTTGCGATTTTTGAGGGGGCAACTGAGAATTTTAATTCCCATTTGCACCAGCGGCAATCCTTGCGAGGGCAGCTGGGAATAATCAACTTATGGAGTATCTAATTTTTAATTAGATACGTGTTGTATCGTGTGATAGTGTTGTGTCGTACTAAAGCGGTTTGTCTCCGGTTGCAGTGTAGGGGGAGGCGCGGCGTACCGCATGCTGGAGGGCGGCGCGCGCGAGCGGCTGGCGCTGCAGCTGGCCGAGCAGGCCGCGCGCCGCCGCCGCGCCGCCACGCCGCGCGCCGCCACGCCCGCCACGCCGCTGTGAGTACACTCTGTAGGCGTTGTGTCCGATGTCACCAACATTAATAAATTATGGTCTCAACGTCATGAGAGACGCTAGGCCAGACCTATTCAAACAGATGTGCGGAAGTTGCGGAGGACCAGTTAATGTGAAAGTTATTATTGTCAATTATTGGTGTTACTTTTGTTCTAACATAAAATGCGTGCCCATCATTTTATACTACCTGCCACTTACGTGGCACGCGTAGCAAATGGTTGGCATCCCTGCGCTAGGCCATGTTGCAAATTAATTTATTTTTGGACAGGTCTTCACGCGATGACAGCTCAAAGAAACTGGTTAAATTCAATTGACAAGTGTGTAAAGGGTCTGCCAGGGTCACGTCTCGCCACCAGCGCAGTTAATATTAATCTCCTAATTGGCCTCTATGAAAAGTTTCAGGACGAATACGGAGCGTCTAGCCAGCATGTCGCCGGCGGCGCGCAAGCTGGCCACGAAGCATCTCCTCTCGCCTCGTTTGAAGCTGACCCCGCACGACGTGGGCGTGCACGCGCGCTCGCCGGCGCAGCCGCGCGCCTCGCCCCGCGCCTCCCCCCGCGCCTCGCCCCGCGCCTCGCCCCGCGCCTCCCCCCGCGCGCACAACAACATCACCGATAACTTGCTGCAGATTAATGTGGCGAAACGGACGCGGTTAAAAGCGAAGGATTTCTTTCAGTGATGTAATGACTAATAAATTTTTCGGTTGAAAATGTTTTTTATTCTTAGTGGAATATCTAGACTTCTGTGGAGCTATTTTGGAGTAATATTTTTCAAATTATAACGCCCGTGACATTTAATAAAATCGCGCTTTTTTTATTGCTCTGAGATAAAAAAGGCACAAAACGTGTCCCGTGGATAAGTGAGTGTAAAATCTATGACGAAATCTGTTCACGTGAAAGGAGAAATTAAACTTTTTATTAATGAATGAGGGTTTTTTAAATTAAAACATCAGATAGATGGCGCAACTGTGACGTACGGTCTTGTCACCCTTCAGAACAAACTGACATGCTGTCAACAAAGAGCCAATAGGGCCAGTGATAAGACCACGAGACTCCCTCGTGCCATCTGGCGGTTTTTGTATTTTTGAAAACCCTCATTCCGCTTACGTAATATCCCTGATACAAAAACACTACACTTCGTGGTCTAAAATCCCAAAAGGGATTAAAATTTTCGAAGCCCCCGTTTGGAAGCAGATGGAAATTTTCATGTTATCTGCCCTTTAAACGGGTAACTGTATCCATAATTAAAAAACAAGTGCGAATTGTTATAAGAAAGAATAAAAAAAACAACGTTTTACATTATATCAAAATGTATAATTTTTCGTCAACATATAAAATAGTAAAACGTCAAATACAAAAGTTTTTGTAACTTAATGTACCTATATAATTTATTTATGAATTGTTAATATTTTGAAATGTACTCGTACAACAATAAAATATATTATTATAATTACATGATAAGCGTTTCTAAATTTACAACTGCCCTAATTTAGTTTGTAGTGTAATTACACTAATACAATATATTCAATAGATTTATTTATTAGTCCTTAAAATCTGTGACAATATCATCACTGTGAGCATAGCTGTATATATGTATGTAATGGCCGAACACATCCTAAAGTGAATAATACTAAGTCCTGGCTAAAACATACAACTATGATTTTTATTACATACATCGAAGGCTGTTCCTTGCTAGTCGAGAATCGAATAGAAACACACGCAGATCAACAAACACGAGTACACTGTGTATTGTGTAGGTACATAGTTATGTCCTAAGTTACACATGGGTTGGTCTTGCAGAGCTAACACATACACATATTTTTGATGACAATTTTGATACATGTTTGAGCATCATAGTACTAATCCTAAATAACATTTACTATTGTAGTTGAATGCATTTACCCTTATCCTCTATGTAATACTTTAACGCATGGGTTCCCAAACTGTGCGCCGCGGCGGCCTGGAGTGCCGTAGATTGTATGGAAGGGCGCCGTTTTTTGACTCCAAGACCTGATTTTTTCGAGGAGTAGGTACCTTTCTGTGCTCATTAAATACATCGAAGAAAACGTTGAAAAACTCACATTGATCCAAAATCTTCTCCATACTCAAAACCACTTAAGTTTTCATGTTTATATTTTACAAGCTGAGTTAGGGGCAAATAATCCTGTAAATGCGTCGCGGTCTGATAAAGTTTGGGAACCCCCTCTTTAACGTTAGGAATACTACAACTGGATATAATATAAACAACTTAAACAGATAATCGCAAAATACCTTATGAATGATAAGGTAAAGGTAAATAGTCGTTGCATCATAGATAAATATAATGTAAATAAATAGATCTACTACGTTATAAGGTACAATTTCAATTGGTCCACATAAAATATTTATGTAGTCAACATACATATTACGTAATCTTAACTTATAACTAATTAGCTAAGATTACATAATATCTTATATCTAAGATATAATAAGTAAACAACATGATTATCGAGCACTTTGTCCACTTCAGTCATGTGTAAACGACATTAGCCATACAATTACGTAAAACGAGAACGAATATACAAGACAAATCAATTATGAATTTTATTTATATTTTATATAATTTTAGAAATTCCTATTTTTTTGATTCCCTTTGTCCGATAAATTAATTTAGCATATCAGGTAAAATGTCACCAAATCAAAGACAACCACGCTTTAAAAGAAGATTCTTCTACGGGCTTCTTATTGTAGTACTCTGAGTTAGGTACCAACTCAGTGTCGTCTGTGGGGTCCTCCACGAATATATTGACCAAAGAGGCTTTGAAGCCGAACCTATAGAAGGCCAGATACGGGAAGTACTTCATTAGAAAGAGGCTGAATAGGTAGTTTAAGTTGAAGTACAACCGTCCTAGGTAGGTGGTGTATAGTGCGGCTTGTATGTAGTTGAAAGCGAGCTTGTACCGGCCTCTGAAGGTGATCCGCTTGTAGTCCGGGGAGTGTTCCAGCGTCTCGTAGTCGCGCAAGTACAGGAGGCGCGGCGCGCGCGCAGGTAGACCCTCTATTGCTGACTTGCCCGCTAGGACTGTGGAATCGACACCTGCAACAAAACAGTTCAAATTTATAGGTATAGGACAGGGAGCTCTCTATATTTTAAGGCTAGAATGTAGACCTCCAAATGTCAGTGGCGGACTAATTCTGTTTTAGGCTTGGGGCGGCAAAGACCTGCACGAGACTCCTAGTAGGGATACGAGCAGTGTTGCTTGGCCGAAATGGGGGAGGGGGGGTCCACTGTTTGATATAGGATGATAACAGGAACTTGGAGATAATATGAGGCCCCCTAGGACCTCGGTTAGTCCGCCACTGTCAAATGTACCCTCATTCGGTCGACTTACCTTAGCCAGTCCTATTCGGTAGGATACACGTATCAGGGCATGTCGGCTACACATTGGCTCTAGTACAGCGTACCACCAGAACTGTGCCTTATGAAGTTCCCTAGGTAGCGATTACATTTATACATAAATAAATCCAAACTTCTATAAAAAAAACTCACCTGTATCGGGAATATCGGGATGCTTGTCCTTCATATGCGTCCTCAATCTGTCAATGACCCTAAATCTATCTTGCTTGGTAGGTATACAAATATCCAGGCATGTTGGCCAGATACCGGCACCAGTGGAGGTGCCACCAGAACAGTGGTATATATTGCCCTAGGATATGCTAGCGACTACTCATAAATGAATACAAATCTCTAGAAAAAGCTCACCTGTCTCGGGGTGCTTCCCCTTCAACTCCGCCCTCAATCTGTCAACGAGCCTCAATCTATCCTGCTCGGTATACACATAACCGGGCACGTCGGCCAGGTATCGGCACCAGTAGAGCGTGGCCTCGCAGTCGACGGTCGGGTTGACGGACCACATGCCGTCCAGCATGACGCGCGCCGCGTGCTCGAAGTACTCCGGCACGTTGTCGAGGCACGGCGTGAACACCCGCTCGAGGAGCAGCTGACACACCTGGCGTGTTTCTGCGTGCGTGGGGCGGCAGATGTTGTATCTGGAATTTAAAGGTGGTGTTTGTGATCGGAAGACATACGGATCGGTGGTAGCTCAATGGTAAGCACACGTAGGTACCTTAATTGGCTACTGGAAAGTTTATTTTTAGTCTAGCGGGTTGCAGACCAAGAACTAAGCTAAGTTTTGTTAGTATAGCTCGCATAGGTAGCTAACGTAGTTTTTCATACTTGTGTGCTACTGCAAACAAAGCTATGTGAGCTTACTAAAATAATCCTAGTTGTGTATGCCAATGCGCAGCAACACGAGCTAAGCCCAACAGATAAAATAAAAACAAATAAGAATTAATTATTTTTGTCTTATCACTATTATCCAAATTTCTATGACGTAGGAATATTGTGTTTAGACTGTATCATAAGTACTTCATGATGAGCACAGAACTGAAATAGTTAATATTATAATTTCTGTGTTCTCGCGTCAGCAGTCTCTAAATAAATTCGTTATATAGTAACAGACTTTGACTGTTTGTTTTTAAACCTTATAATAATTATTTATTTAGTCACTTCATTATTTTATTTAGATTTACGGTGAAAATGCTTAATATTGTTTTTTCTTTAGGCACCCATACCATAGGTACCTAACCTACGTATCATCAACACGCCTGGAATCCCCAGAGGTAGGCAGAGGTAAGGGACCAGCTAGCTCCTTTAACCACTTTTAGCCAAAGATTGAGTGGGCTTAGATGGAAAATCGTGAAAAAGCAGTAACAACACCCAATACACCAATAGTCGCCTTTCACGACATGCTAGGCGAGGGACACAATTGGTACATTCTTTTCAAGTCCGAGTCTCAGACCAATGGGACAAATCTATGTAGATCATTAATTTTCAGTCTCTGATCAACAAAAGACCACATCATGTAAAAGTTGTCAGCATTCTTTACTCACCTGTCTTCAAGGCCGATCATTTGGCTGACGACTCTCCAGAAGTAGTTGTACGCCTCCCAATCGCCTTCGCTGAGCTGGCGGATGCCAAACTTGTCAGGCTTGAGCATGGAGAAGCCGATGAAGCCGAACTGCGTGAGCGCAATGTCCCGCTGCGACACCACGCCCAGCCCCTTCAGCTTGGCTGCGGCGCCCGCGCGGAAGTGACGTGACCTCACTGTGTACATAGACTTCCACGATCTGGATAGAGGAAACCAACTTTTTTATTGTGGACCACTACGGTATCTCGGTAGCCAAAAATAATATTTTGTGTGTTTTTTTTTTGTGCGCTGCATATTTCACATTATTGTGGCGGTACGGCTCTACCACAAAGGAGTTTGCCTGTGGTCTCCATCAGAGACGGACTAGAGGGAAAGAGGATGTTAGATCCAAGAGGGAGGTTTATATATGTAGTTTCACATTGTTCTGTGAAAAAGCGGAGCGGGTCGCTAAGTTTTTTTATACATTCAGAAGGATATCCTCACCTACTCCCCGGCTTCAAGTCCTCCTCGAACCAGGAGAAGGTATGCAGTAACGTGGAGAGGTACCGCCGGTACGCGGTATACGTGGAGTTGGAGCGGCGCGTGCTGACCAGAATCTTGAGGATGGACGGCACCGCGAACACCGCCACCAGCCCCAGCAGCATCGTCGTCGCCAGCGAGTAGCTGTTGGCCCATAGGAAGCTGCGCCCTCTGTAGATACATTATGAAACAATAGCTAGTTTACTCAAAATGTTTTTATAATCCGTCAGTTGGATTATCAAAAATATTTGATAAGTAATTTTTGCTTTATCTACATAATATCACGCGCCTAATCTCCGAAGGGGTAGACAGAGTTAAAGGGGCAGCAGGCCCTTTTAACCACATTCAGCCAAAAACAAAACTTCCTTTTCCATCTAACCCAGCCCGGGTTATATGGAAAATTGTGAAAATTACGCTTTATTTTCATAATTTTTGGTTTGCTGAACAAAAGAAAAAATACGTAAGCAACATTTTTTGTAAACTGGCCATAAATTACAACTGACAATCAATACCAGTGATTTGTAACTATTTTAGTGAGTATGTATATTATACAGAATCATTTGTAGAACATTAATAACCTCGCAGGAGTAGATTACTGACATTATAAACAACAACGTTTGTTCTACAACTTTTCTTAAATCGACAAAAAAAAGCTGCTTTCCATACTAAATGACCAAACAGCTGATGTAGTTTGTATGAAAATTCGTTTTTTTTGTCTATTTAAGAAAAATCGTAGAACAAATGTTCTTGTTTATAATGTTAGTTATCTACTCCTGCGAGGTTATTAATGTTTTACAATTGATTGACACTGTATAGATAGCGTTCGTTTTAACAGATAATAAATAGCGTTTGAATACAATATACTAGCAGGCCGTCCCGGCTTTGCACGAGTGGGGTGGTCTTATCTTTTAAATATTTTCGGATAAATATACCCTTATGTTACTCAGGGCGAATATAGCATTCTAATGGTAAAAGAGTTTTTGAAATCGGTCCAGTAGTTTTTGAGTTTATTCGTTACAAACATTCAAAGATAAAAATGGAATAGGTATTTATATTATAATCTAACGGTTACATATTCTATAGATATAAAGAATATGTATAAGTATGTTAGATAAGCAGATATATTAATAATTGCCTGCACTTATCTTAGCAATTAATTGCATGTGAAGTAGGTACTAAAAAACAGTGATGCACTTCAACTGACCTATATCAATATTTTGAACAATAATAAGAAATACTTGATAAAAAAATATTTTAGTCCGTCATTATATAAATAATAAATATCAGACTACATCACATACATTGATCTGACTCCGAGGTAAGTAGCTTAAGCACTTGTGTTACGGATACCAGAAACAACAGTAACACCCAGAAACAGAACAATCACAAGTATTCATCATACGAATATTTGTCCTGGGTGGGGATCGAACCCACAATTCTTGGCGCATGAGGCAGGGTCACTACCGAATGCGCCATCGGGCTAGTCGAGTTTCAGTGGGATTACGATAAATATATGTGTACGTAATTTTTATTTCGTCCAGCAAATCAAAATAACGATATACACAGCTTTAAAATGTTCCGTAACTTCAATAAACCCTCAAGAAATTTTATGGGCTTTGTCAGTTTTCGAAGCAAAAAATCTTTATTATTATTTTATTAGTATTTATTAATGACGAACTAATTATAATCTACTTTTTATTACCCAGAAAAGTCAGTCAAATAAGACGCATAAGCCTGCCACGAATTTAAAATTTAACTATACCTGCGAAAATCTACGCATTCATGCTCATATAAACATATCTCGGGCAGATAACATTATCAACATTAACAAAGAAATCCAGCCTGTACCTGTAAATAATTTAATAAAAATACTTTTGTAGTTTGTTTGGAACGTTTTGCATTTGCGAATTAATTCATGTCTCTCAGAAAACGACAGATGGCGTGACAAATAACCATCTGTTAATAACCATCTGTTACTAACAGATAATATGCTTTTGTTTGAAAAAGCTGTTGTATTTATAAGCATATGCACCGATGCACCAAGTGCAAGGATTTTTTTCAATGCGCGAGTACAGGCGCCGGTCTAACCTTCAAAACAGGTTGTAGGCGCCGCTATCATAAAATCAGACAAGTACAAATCGAAATTCAACTTAGACACATGACAATAAATTCTCCAGACTGACACACCAATTCCCTAGTTCCAAACTAAGCATATGCTTATGCTATGGATTTTAGGTGAACATAGAGATACAAACATCCATGACTCGAATGCAAATGTCCGTGACCCTTGGTTTCGTGGCCAGGGTTTCTGGCCACTTGACCGACGGCCCAGTCAAGACATTGCATACCTACTTAGGAGACATTAATAAAATGTATAACTCTCCAGCTAAGAGCTTGTCCAGTACATAGGTCGCGTCCTGGCAAGCTGTTCATGTATACTTTGGGTCGAGTTAAGGTGTAGCATGCCCATTGTGCGTACAATGGTGCATCTGCGCTTGCGCGTGTTACCATGGCTCAAGATTTTGGAACATAGCGCCCACTCAGTATGTATGTACACTGCGCCATATAAATAATCTCACTTCTTCAATATGACAAGACCAAGAATAGGCGAAAAGAGCAGAGCTTAAGAGCGATTCTCTTAGACTGGAATAACTGAAAGACCTGGTGAGTAATTTGGACCAGAATATAAACGATAAGACCATAACAAAAATGTCATTATAGTCGGACATCTTTAAGCTTCTTCTCTTTAATCTTTCTAGCCAGCAAGTATGTTGTGTTATTTGGGAGCAGAGGAGGCAGCACCGCTTTTAACAGAGCAAGTGCTTAACTGCCTACTAATCTGTGACCCGTATTTAACCGTTAACAAGTTTAAATCCAAAAAACTCACCTGTTATACAATTTCTCATCGAAGTCGTCTGGTAATTTCATGTCATCTTCTTCGGGTTTCACCTTGTCGGAGGGCTGCTCTGACGCTTCTTGCGTCAGCAGCTTATCCACAAATTCCTCCACTGGAACAAGCGAAACGTAATTGTTTATTTTTGGTAGGTATATTATATTCTAGCGGACCACACGGATAAGGCCGGAGGCCCCCACCCGCATTGCACGGCTCCGCCTGTCTGGGAGAAGATTTCCGTATGCCGGGTCATCTCCTCCTAGGCGCAGGAGGCCCTATGGCAGGGCCGACTGGGGTGTTCACGGTGGTTTAAAGTTACGCGATCCCATGAGCGCCTTATATAAAGGCGTAGACAGTTCATCCCAGGGGTTTAGTCGGTTTACCCCATCCCATCATCTTGGGCGGAGCAGGGTCCTCTTACCATTCAGAGTGCCGCGGGAGTCCGATACACCTGATTCCCCCGGTTTTAGCGGGACGGTGCATAACATAACGCATTCTCCTGGGTTAATAAAAAAAAAGGTAGGTATATATATTCGCAAAATAATGAACAAAAATTAAGCAGTTTTTAATAAAATAATTTGTTCCAAAAGTAGATTAAAACTTTATTATTTATTCCTAGGACAAAACCCCAACATTTGTTCAACTACTTGTGTAGCTACTGAGCCTGTTATCGCAAATACATGGAAATTAAACGTAAGTCCATAGTTTATTTACAAATAAAATAACTTATCTAGTTCTTTGCATATCGTAGTGTGTGTTATTATTACAGTTTTACAAATATATCTATTATACTTAGTTATCAATAAAATAATCAGTTGCATAATAAATTAATCCTACTAATATAATAAACTCGAAAGTTTGTATGGATGGATGTATGAATGTTTGTTTCTCTATCACGCAAAAACTACTGAATGGATTTTAATGAAACTTTAGAATAATATAGCTCATACACCCAAATAAGCTTTGTTTTATCACCACCAAGTACCACGCGATCGAAGCCACGGGCAGAAGCTAGTTATAGATAAAAATTAATTGTTTGATAATACTTATCGATATTTTGTACTTTTGTTTCGTTTGTAAAAAGTTTGAAGCTCATTCCAGCACACCTGAAGTTTATTAGCCTCTACCGAACTTCAACACAATGGCATAGAACAATTGTGATTGGTTTTCCCTTATCAAACTGGTAAACATTTTTTAGAAACAAAGATTTGTTACTTGAACATTACGAGGTCACCTCTGCGGCCAATCGGTGTCTAATAATGCTCCGAATCGCTTTATTCTCATATGTTCTACATTTAACTAACTGCGATTGGGTAAGAAAAAAATAAATACGTTTATTTCATAGTATTTATATTGGTTAAAAATTAACGCTCCTTTTCCGTCAGGTCTCAGAATGGATGTCACCAATACAGGAGCAATTGTAAGTTTTTACGTAAATTATACGTTATCAATATTAAAGAAATAAATTGTTAAAAAACTTACACAGATAACAGCTATTTTAAGATATTTATGTTCACGTTTTTAGGAAAGAGAATCCGTCTCGAAGGACCAACAATGACTTCGGCCCTTCTATACTCGATGAAGAGAACATAAGAATGGTACAAGTTGTGGAGTCGACCGAAGGAACCCAATTGGTGGAGAAGTATTCAGGGCCAGGTTCGCTGAAAACTGAATTATCCAGCGGCAACTTGAAAGCGAAACTGGAAAATACTCTGCAGAATGCAAAGATGTTGGCTGAAACGCTCAAAGTGCAAATTAAGCAAGTGACTAAGCGAGAAAATGTATTGAAAGACGCCATTGTAAACGGCAGGTAAGACGTTGTCTATTTGTCATGTGTAGGGATTGCAATCCTTTTTTTTTTTTTTTTTTTTTTTTGACGCGGGGAAATGCGTTACGCACCGTCACCCTGCCCGGGGGGGCAGGGTGGTGTGTGGGACTCCCGGGGGCCTCTGGAATTAAAGGCCCCTGCTCCGGCCGAGGATGGAAAATGGCCGGGGTATACCCACTAAAACCCCGCGGTACCCCTCATCGCTCGAGTGGAGGGGAGTCATGGGCGTTGGCATAGCCTTTGCTTCCACAACCCCCTCCAGCGACCGGCCCGCCCTACACGGCGGGCACCACTAGCCCCCCCCCGACAGGGGGGGCGACGGGAATAGCCGGGGGTACCGAGCTATTCCCGTCCGGCAGCTGCGGAGACGCGTGCAATGCGGGCGGTGGTGCCCCCGCACCAGCCGCCCGCGTGTCTCCGCTAGGAGGGACGAGGCTAAGATGTTGGCGCCTCGTTCGCCCCCTCCTACGCCTGCGGAGCGGAGGCGCGAGAGGATCGTCCTCCCGGCTCCGCTCCGCCGCCTCCTTCTGCGAGATGATGTCCTCGCAGAAGGAAGCGGTTGCCGCCCAGGCACTCGCGCTCCGGAGCATTTGCTCCACAAGATTGGGGAGCGCGAGGTTCGGTCCCACCACAGCGACCAACGCGGCCCGCTGTGTGGCCCACGACGGGCACTCCTGAAGCGTGTGCTCCGCCGTGTCCGCTCCCGCGCCGCAGCCATGGCACCGCGGCGACTCCTCCCTCCCGATTCGGTGCAGGTACGAGCCGAAACATCCGTGGCCCGTCATTACCTGCACCAAACGGAAGGAGAGGAACCCGAACTTCCTATTCAGCCAGCTATGGAAGGCTGGCACTAGCGCGTCGAGGGTGCGTCGTCCAAAAACAGCAGCAGAGAGGTTCGCCGCCCAGGTCTGTATAAGGACCTCTCTTGCCTCTCTGCGGACCGCCTCCCTCTCCGTTCCAGAGGGACGCTCTCCGTTGGCTCTTTGCTGAGCCACCCAGCTGTATACCCTGGCCTGCACCTTTGCTTCAAGATCCCAAGGGGGGGTGCCGGCCAGGGCGCACGCCACGTCTGTGCCTACCGTGTTATAGGCACGGGCCACCCTCAGTGCAATGGCCCTTTGGGGCCTTCTAAGGTGTTGGGCGTTCTCCCTCCTGTTGAGGGAGTCTGCCCATATTGGGGCCCCGTAAAGGGCCATGCTCTGTAGGATTCCGGCGTACAGTCGCCGGCAATGCACCCTCGGTCCGCCTAGGTTGGGGAGCAGCCACCCGAAAGAGGAGGCGGCCTTCATTAGTCGTGGTGACAGTTGGCGGAAATGCGGGCCAAACTGCCACCGACTGTCCAGGACTAGGCCCAGATACTTCATCTGGGCCTTCACTTCTACGCGAACACCCCCGACTAGGATGTGCGCGTCGGGGGGACGGCGATGCCGAGGCCCGTGGAAGAGAATGGCCTCGGTCTTCTGAAGTGCCACTTTTAGGCCCAACATCCCGATCCGCCTGGCAACAAGGCTTCCGCCGGCGGCGGCCAAGCAGGATACATCTCTATAGCTCTTCCCCCGGGCTGTGACAAGAGTGTCATCCGCGTAGCAGATGACACTCATGCCCGGGAGGAGAGCGCCGCGCAGAAGCCAGTCAAAGCCGATGTTCCAGAGCAGAGGCCCTAAGACTGACCCCTGTGGAACACCGGCTTCGACATTGTGACCCCGAAGATGACCGTCTCTGTCAATGTAGGCCACTTTTCTGCCCGCCAGATAATCGGCGAGGAGAACCTGCAGATATTGGGGCACCCCGTGATATTGGAGCGCCCTTAGGATCGTGGTGTGGGGGATGGTGTTGAAGGCGTTTGCTATGTCGAATGAGATAGCCAACAACACCTCCCCCCTTCCCATTGTTTCCGCCACCAGCGTTTTAAGTCGCGACAGGGCGTCGATCGTCGAACGCCCTGTGCGAAAGCCATATTGGGCCTCCGAGAGGTCCGGACCCGCCTCCCGCAAGTGTGTGTTGATGCGGGAGGCAACTACTCTCTCGAACAGCTTACCGACCTCGTCTAGCAAGACTATGGGCCGGTAAGCTGATGGTTCATCCGCCGGACGCCCCTCCTTGCGCAAGAGGACCAACTGGCCCTCTTTCCACGGTTCCGGAAACCTCCCCGACGAGAAACATAGGTCGAAAAGGCTCCGGAACCTCATCTCCATTTGGGATATGGCCAGTGAGACTACCCTGGCCGGAACCCCGTCGGGGCCCGGTGCCGTCTTTTTGGCACGGAGACAGTGTGCCGCCGTGCCAAACTCTGTAGCAGAGACAGCTGGAGCATCCAAACTGGGGTCCCTTTGAGGTAGGAGGCCCATGGGTGGAGGAGAAAACTCAGTGGAGCGAGGCGGGAACAGGGCCCGAACGATGCTCTCCAGCAGGGTGGGCTCGAGGACCTCGGTGAGGGGGGGACCGATGGGGCGCAGCTGGTTTCGCGCAGCCCTGTATGGTCTCCCCCACGGATCCTGGTTTAGGTCCTCGAGCATCTCGGCCCGACCTCTGTCCTTGGCGGCCCCAATTGCGGATTTGAGGACCCGCCTAGCCTCCGAGTATGAAGCATACAGGCGAGCCTCATTTTCCGGGTCCCGACGTCGACGGCGTCTACTTCGAGTGTACGCTCGGCGGGCGGCAACACATGTGGCTCTGTAGGCCGCTATCTCCTGCGACCACCAATACACCGATCTTCGAGGGGTGGGGCGACGGGACCGAGGCATGCTAGCATTGCACACCTCGGTCAAAGAGTGCCTCAAATTGGTGGCTGCGGCGTCCACGTCCAGACCGGTGAAGGGAGGCGTAAGCCAGTCCTGGACGAACGCGGCCTCCCTTGCGATATCCCTATCCAGGCGGGTTAATGCCCACCTCGGAAAGGCGTCCCTCGAGTTGCCCGACCTGGGCGCTCCAGCGGAGCCCTGGTTGGAGACCGACCACCTAATATAACGGTGGTCGGAAAGGGTCTCCACCAGCTCCACTTTCCAACCCCTCACACGTGCGGCTAAGGCAGGGGTGGCAAACGATACGTCCACCACCGATCCCCCCTGCTGTCGCACGCACGTGTGAGTTGTCCCCCTGTTTAGGAGGGACACGCCAACGGAGACCGCCCACGACTCCAGCAATTCACCCCGCCTGTTGCAAGCCGTGGCTGGATTACCCCAGGCCACGGCCTTAGCGTTGAAATCGCCGGCCACTAGGGTCTGGCGAGGAAAACAACGGCGTACTATTGAAGCCAGCGAGGACAAGAGGTCCGAGAATTCTTGGAGTGACCGGCTGGGGGGGGAGTAGACTCCTATGATGATGATCTCCCCCCAATTGCCTGCCACATATCCAGAGCCCCTCTCGATGAGTGAAAGGGGAGGGGAGTCGTTGGAGACCCGCCGGACCAACGCCACTGAGTCGTTCCTGTCACTCAACCAGTGGTCAGGAGACCAATACGGCTCAGCGACGACCGCCACGTCCGTCAACCACTCGGCCATTGCCTGGGACAGCATGTCCTGGGCAGACCGGCAGTGGTTGACGTTCGTCTGGAGGAAATTGCAGTGACTGTGTCTAGGCATTGTCAGTCACTGCAATCTCCATTGCCGAAACTTCGGCTTGCGCAGGGCGGATCGGTGCCGGCGCTTTGCCCTTCTTGGTGGGGGGGGAGCAATTCTTTCCCCCCATTACGTGGCCCGAGGGCTTCCCACTGTCTGCGCACACGGCGCAGTGTGCTTTGGCGTTGCAGGACGCGATTTTGTGTCCTGCCTGGCCGCATCTGTAACAAAGCTCCGCCCTCTCGGCTGAGGACGGGCACAGGGCGCGCGTATGGCCGAGGGCGAAGCATTTGAAACATCGCAGTGGCGGATCCTCCACTGCCTTCACCGATGCCGACGAGAAGCCCACGAGGAGCCTCCGACCTTCCAGTACTATCTTAGCCGCGGTGATGGGGCAGTGCACTCGTATCGTGCCCACTCCACCGCGCCCAGGACGAATTTCCCCCGCTTTAATGTCGGTCGGACTACAGCCTCCGATATGAGCGACCTTCTGGACGACCTCCTCTTTTGATACGGAGTCGTCCAGATCCGAAATGGCTAGGCTCACGCATTTTTGTGGCCTAGTCACCCTTACCGCCTCGGGCACAACCTCTCTTAATTTGGCGGCGAAGGTGTCGGCCAACTCCGCGCTTTTGGCCCCCGGAAACTCAAACTTGCGGGCCCCCGTTTGAGTTAGTCGACAGCGGGCCGGGCCAAGTTCAGTGGCATTCATCTTGGCCCTGGCATTTCGCAGGACCGTTTCGTATGTCTCCCCCTGTTGCTGGGCCTCCGCAGTGAGGGTCACAATCACTGCGGCGGACTTGGGGACGACCAACTTCTTATTTTTGGCGCTTTGCGCGGCCGCTGGGGTAGGCTTCGCAGACGATTTTGGCTTGGAAGCCTTATTGTTTGCAGTTCCAGAGGGTGGGCTGCGGTTGGACGACTTCTGGGCCGGGGTAGGGGCAGGGGCGGAAGCAGAAGCAGAAGATGACTTCTTGCCCTTGCCCTTTCCCTTACGGACTACTGTGGACCACCCCTCGTTGGCAGGGGTGGTCGAGGGCAGAAGGGGGTCTTCCGTTGAACGTGGAGGTGGGGCCGTTGAAATTGGCTCCACTGTCGTTGAAAGCCCCGGGAGCGACGTCGAGGTAGGCGCCATGGGTGTCTTGGGCGCTTTTTTCCCCCTTTGGGTCTTAGGGGGGTCCGGGACCTTAAAGGGGCCCTTCAACCTTTCAAGGACCACGACCGGCTCCTTGGCGCGGTCCGCCGCGAGTGGCGGGCGGATGCGTCTCTCTGGGTTGAGCCGATCCTCAATCCCGTCGAAGAGGGCGCGCGTGAAGGCCCTCTCCTCCATCCTGAACTTGTGCAGGATGGCTTCCACCTCCGAAGGCCCACCCTGCACCGCTGGACTCGTCCGAGTTATGGGGGCGACTTCCCCTGTCTCCATCGGTGACGACTGCGGCTGCGACATGCCGCCAGCATTCCCAAAGGAGGCACGCAATTCTGCGACTTCCTTTTTTAACTGATTCAGTTCCGACTGCAGGCGATTATTTGTGGCCTGTAGTCGGACTGTTTCTTCCGACGCGTTGCGTTTGGCTATCTCCTCAAAAATATTCTTCAAGTTAAGGGCACGGTTCTTAAACTCCTTCTGGAACGTGCCCTTAAGGTTTGAGGACTTGGACGCCAACACGATGATCTCGTTGGCGTCCTCTTCCGCCAGTCTCTGCAATTCCGGCACGGGGAGGTCCTCATAGTTTGTGAGGGCGACTCCGTAGCCGGCTTTGGCTCTCGCTGCTCGGGTTAGTTTGTCCCTGGCGAGAGACTGCTCCTCTAGCTCTAGACGGAGCTTTTCGCGCTTCTCGGCGTTAAAATGTTTTTGCGCCTCCGCGAGACCGACGTAGTGTGCCGTTGTTGCGGGGCGACCACGGCTTCGTTTCGCCTTCGCAACGGGCCGACTGTGCGTTGAGGGGGGGTCCGAACATGACCCTTTATCCTCCTCTCCATGGGGGCGCTTCTGCGCTTCTTTAACGTACCCTAACCCGGCCTACCTCCTCCTACGGAGGCGCCGACGCCGCGAGAACCACAGCGCCGGACCTTGGGGGATTTTTTATGGTGGTTGTCTCCACTTGGCCCGGCCAATTAAGGCAAGGCCACTACCCACTCGACGAACCGCGAGACGTGACCACGACATCCGACGAGTGGGCAGCTTGCCCGACGGTGACCGAAGTCTACCCACTAACCGCAACACTGCAGCTAGTGGGCCCGCCGCGCCGCGGAGCTACTCCGCCATCCCACGCTGCAAGAGCACCTGTCACAAACTGACACCGACTCAAAACGGGCGCACAAATGCACCCCCCGCTGGGTGCCGCAAACAACGCGGCCGCGGGCCAAGCCCGCCATCCCACGCCGCACGGAGGCGGCCACGACGAGGCGAGAGAGCGCGTGGGCACTCTCCCCCTCAGGGTTTTGGTTCGCGCCGGACAAGCCGGTACCCCCCATATCTGGGGGGCGTTCCCCTATCCACCGCCCGGGGGACGCGTCCGGTAGCGGATCCCTAAACCGCCCCGGAGATTGCAATCCTGGATCAAGCAATCCAGCCGGGTCCAGCACAATTTCAGCTGTGCTAGATCCAGTGACATGTTCTGGTTCAATACCGCTGGATTTCAATCCCTACTAGAAAATAGAGATTGAAATGCTAGATCAAGCAATCCAGCCGGGACCAGCACAATTTTAGCTCTGCTGAAAAATGCTGCTAAATATGTGTGTAGAAAAAAATTGAGCTGACTGACTGACGATCAACACTCAGGGCAAACTACTGGATCTTGGACCTTAAAGATGGCACAGAGATTAGTCATATAGAGCAAGTGAGCACTAAGAGGTTTTTGGAAATTTAACCCTCTAAATGGGTGAAATGGGAGATACAGGTTTAATAGTTTGTCATTTTTTTACATAAAGACCTAAACCTTTGCAGAGGACAACCTCCTAATCTGCTGGAACGATTTCCACGGACGAAATCGCGAGCAGTCATAGTAATAATAAATAAACACCTATTAGACTATACCATGATAGAGTATATTCCTTGTAAGTAGGTTACGAATAAATTAGCAACAATAAAAAACATGAAAAAGAAGATGCCTCCTGTGGTTCTTGCCTAGCATGTCGTAAAAGGCGACTAATGGTATATCGTTTGGGTGTGTGATTGTGTAGGCGACAGGTTATAGACGTTTGTCACTGCTTTTTCACAATTTTCCATCTAACCCAGCCTGGCTTTATTTTTGGCTGAATGTAGTTGAAGGGGCATGCTGCCCCTTTGACTCTGCTTACTCCTTCGGGGATTATGGGCGTGATGTTATGTATGTATGTGTGTATGTAGTTTGCATGAGTGTTTTAGAATAAATTTGAATATTTATCTTTAATGCTGGTGAAATGCTTCAAACTTGACGCTAAACACAAGAGATGCAAAATTATAAAAATAACAAATGTATTTAAAAAAGTTACTAAAGTAATGAATTTGATTTGGATAGTTGTATCATTGTATATGTCACCTTGAAAGCTTGTTTTTAATGAAGACTTTCACCGACATCCCTGAAAATCGGAACGTAAAATTGTGTTTTTAAATCTTATTTAATAAGCATGTAATTTGATAATGGTGGTGTTAATATTTAATTACATGCTTATCAAATTATCTTAGATAATACCCCTTGATGTGCATAAAAATTTACACTTTTTATGTAAAGCAGATCGAATAAAACCCGTGACCCTAATTGTGCCATCAGGTCGGGAGTGTCGAGCGTGTTGGTGACGCCGATCGACCGCGCGACGCGCTCCTACATCGTACGCGACGGCGCCTGGACGCTCTGCCGTGGAGTCCTCCGCGCGCCGGCGCCCGCGCCCGCCACCATGTACAATGAACTCGTCGTCTCCCCTAAATGCCTTGGGCAAGAGGTAAAAACAAAAGTTATCTTATTGACACGCTCCCACTGTCCCACATCGTACGCAACCGCGCCTGGACCTTCTGCTGGGCAGTGCTCTGCGCTTCGGCGCCCGCGCACTCCACCTTGTACAATGAGCTCGTCGCCTCGCGTAAATGCCTTGGAAAAAAGGTGAGACTTTGTCTGCCGGACAGCCAAGATTGAACAACAGCGGTGCGAGGCTCGAGAGCCCCACTTGTGCTTGTCCGTGCTTTTTCGTTTATGGGAAGGAACTTTAGAAAAGAGGAGGCCGGCATAAATCTAATACTGGTGAAATCAGGCACTGCAAGGAAGGATCACCTCACATGTGAAAGGTGCTCTGTCATTCGCGCACGTGTTTACCTACATACATCTGGATTCAGAAAACTAAGCACGGATTCATATTAGTGCGGTGACGGAAAACATCGTGATTAACCTGCACATTCAAATAACTGGGTGGATGCGGAGTCTTGATACAGTTTATTAGATTCTCCAGCCTGAGGATTACGTAAATCATGGCAGTTACATCCACTACTATAATACATTGCAGGGTTCAAGGAATAATCATCATGATAGGCCCGGCCCGTTGGTCGAGTGGTCAGAAATTCTGGCCACGAAACCAATGGTCGCGGGTTCAGATCCCGTGTCAGTCTGAAGAATTAATTTTTATTTCATGTACGTCACACCGAGTAAACTGATAATTCTGGAAACGGAGGCTCATCCAATCATAGCATTCTGCGCATACACTTATAGTGCTAGTACCATAGAACATAGAAAACCACTTTTCTATGTTCTGTGGCTACCAGTACCAATCAGTCCAAGTTACGAGTCAAGTAACACACTCTGACCACAATTTAAAAATAGATGAAGTAACTACGACGGCGTCGTTAAATTGCCTGGTGCCGAAGTGCTACCTCCATCTTGTATTCTGTGTGAAACACTGAAATTATAATGTACCGCTTAATCGCGCAGTAATAACAGTCTGCCATTGTAAATGACTAATTTGTCTGCATGACACCATAAAAACGACAAAATGCTTCTCATTATTTTTTCTCTACATATGCCATGAATAATCCTGTTCCGTTGACCCTTACATCACTGTCTTGACCTTTCCATATTAAATACATGTTTCTATATATACTTGTCATGCTACGTGAGTACGTAATAAACAAGATAAAAGGCAGTTTCGGTAAAAAAACAAAGTCACTGTTTTTGTAACTATTTTCGTACTTAGGCATCTTATTTATTAAATAAATATTTTATCATGGAAATAACACTTTAATCCGGGTGAGAGTTCAAACCGGAGAACGTTGCCTACCTCGGGGTTTTTTTTTTATATATAGGTACTACTTATTTATATTTTAATTATTTATTTTATATAAGCCAAAGAAAATTACATTGGATCATACTTAAAAATATGATTTACAGCAGTGACACTTATACAATGTAAAATTCTTTTGAAGCCGGCCCCATAATGCAATTGTAATAATTTATTGCTGCATATTTTCAAATCAAATCACAGTTTAAAATCGTCGAGAGTTCACCGCCGAGATATAATAGTAGTTTGACTACTAACTCGGCTATGAAGGAAAACTATTCGTGAGAAAATGTTTTCATTTAAAAACTATGGATGTGTGTAGTTCATGTTTATCTACGATATTCTAACTGCTGTGTAGTTTTATGAGACTAAATATGTACTTAAAGGGCCCCATATACGGTACGATCCATCGTTACGATCAATCTGACGTTAATCGTACTAATCAAAACAACAACAACATAACATTCCTCCCATAATCCCCGAAAGAGTGGGCGGAGTCAAAGGGGCACATGGCCCCTTCGTAACAATTGATCGCTTCAAATTTACCACACATACACGAAACGATTGGTCGTTAAGATCGATCGTTTACTTAGTTGAAACGGAACGGTAAAGTTGTACGGGGCAGTGCAAAATGGAAAACGAACTTCTTTTCAATAACTATGTGGCGGTAACTTTGATTTGGAAACAGGAAAAAAAAGAAAACCTAAAAAAGGGTGGGTTAAAAAACTGTTATTAAAGCGAAATCAGTATTCGCATGTACCTACCTAAATATTTTTAATAAATTAAGGTTCCATTAAAAAAATAGGGATGTTGACTGGCTAGTCAATTGAGATACTTTTTAAGAGCTGTCAAAACGAAATCACTAAACTTCATAGATTTTGTATGGGCTTGTCAACGTGTGACGTGACTAGTTTGTATAGTCAACTGACTTAATATTAAGCAGTTTTTGTAAAATTAAAAATCTTAGACTCAATATGATTCAAAATCAATAAGGCTTAACAACAAACTACGATACTGTCTTTTTCAGAATTGATATTTCAAAATTAAATATAAATGGTGTCAACATCCCAATTGCACAACGATATCAGAATGACGTAACGTTGACGTCTCAGACTGAGACAAAAATCGAATCGTTAATCGCAATCCGTCCCCTCTTTCCCACTGGGCACTTAGCACGAGCCCAGGGCCCCCACAATCTAGAGGGCCTTTAGTTCTTTACCAATGGATCATCGAAACCAAAAACATATTAATTTACTAATGTGCCCAGGGCCTCCATTAGGCACAGATCTAGATCTCTGCCATTAGGTTAAATACCCGGTCGATTCATCGTTACGATATTCATGATCGCATGGATTTTTGTTGCGATCTCCGATATCGTCTTTGATTAAGTAAATCGTTTAAACGACGAATCGACAGTGTATGTCTAAATCGTTTAGACATACACTGTCGATTCGTCGTTTCGATCAGTCTGAAACGACGGATCGTACAGATCAATCGTGCCGTTTAAGGGGCACGAATATTCACGGTAGTGACCTTGCCCATATGAAGTAAAAAATACATACCTAGTCTCTTATTACAAACGACTTCATTAGTAATAAAACGAGTTTCGTAAAGTCATTCAACGGGTTATTATACTTTGCTTTATTTACTACTACCTACTAAATAGATACATAGTTGTGACAAGTAGGCTAGATACTCATTAGTATTCCCTTAATAACTAGGTAGCTATAGGGAAAATAATAAGCACTTTAACTAATAAATAAATGGTATGGTTAGTACCTACCTACCGCCTCATTAGTCTATCACTGTATTAACCGATATTGGTGTTATCGTTAAAATTACAGATCTCGAGTCAACCAGACCCTTGCGTATTCAATTCCGTGATCAAATACGAGACTGTGCCGACGGTGAGGCGTCCTGAATACTCCGAAGACGACTTCCTGTGCCTTAAACAGACCTTCAACAACACCCTGGAGCGGTACATGAGCGTGCCGCGACGAGTCATCAACGAAACGTGCCAAAATGGTAACAACACTTGACTGGCCCGTTGGTCGAGTGGTCAGAGACCCTGCCCACTAAACCAAGGGTCGCGGGTTCGAATCCCCCTAGGGGCAATATTTCGTGTGATGAATATGGATATTTGTACTCGAGTCATGGATGTTTATAAACGTATTTATTTAAGTATATCTATCCGTTCACCTAGTATCCATATCACAAGCTTATAAGCTTAGTTTGGGACTGGAGAATTGGTGTGCCAGTCTGAAGAATTTATTTATTTATTTATAACAACACGATGATGGTTGATCGGCTATCTGTCAGATGGTAACGCGATCAATTAGCAGAGTCGAGCCATTCTTATGTGAGACGTGTGCGACGCTCACAGGTGCCAAAGTAATAGGGGCGCCGGATACCATGCTAGCATCATTAAAACATTTTTGGCGTTTGGGCTGTCGTCTGTTGAGGGTCGCGGCGTGGCCCTCGATCAGTAGTTAGTACCTAGTCTTATTTATTAGATATTTTCAAAAAAAGGAGGAGGTTCTCAAGTCGACTGAATGTTTTTTTTTTTTTTTGTATGTATGTTACTCGATATCTCTGAGAATTGTTAACCGATTTCCAAATTTTTTTTTTAATCGAAAGGGTATACTCCCGAGTTGGTCCCATTGCCACCAAGTCAGGATCTGATGAAGGGATCCCAGGAAAATCGAGGGCAACCCTCAAACTTTATAGGCACGTACAATGTGTTTTAGACATTTTCTAAGATTGTTCATGTATTTACGCATGGTACTTATCATCTTATGTTTGTAAGCTGATGATGGAAGGTACAAATCCTTAACGATTAGGAATTAGTTTATGATTCTTTAAATATTGATATCTTCGAGAATTGTAAGACGATTTTTAGAGTTCTTTTTTTTGTTCAAAAGGGTATATCCTGGAGTTGGTCCTATTGGTACCACATCTGGATCTGATGAAGGAATCTTAGGTAAATCGAGGGAAACCCTCAAGTATTATAGGCGCGTACAATCTATTTTAGTTATTTTCTAAAACAGTTCAAGTATTTACGTCTGGTATTCATAATCTCATGTTGCTGAGCTGATGACGGAAGGTGTAACTCCTTAACGATTAGGAGTTCGTGGATAATTCTTTCAATATTATAGGGCCATATTGAGTGTTATTCTCGAGATAGTCTCAATTTCACCAAGTCTTGGTCTAGTGATGGGATTCCATGAAAACGAGGGCCACTCTTAAATTTTAACAACATGTTAAGTGTTTTATTTATTTTTTCTAAAAAGATTCCAGTATTTGCGTCTCGTACTCATCATGTTATGTTGCTTAGCTGATGATGAAAGGTATAACTCTTTGAAGATTAGTACTTTTAAGTAATTCTTTAAACATTAAAGGCTCGTTATACCTTTTCGTCTTTAGTCTCATAAGACCGGCACTGTCTCATTAAAGCAGCTCGTTTTGATTTGGTCTACCTACCTATTAGTAAATTTCACTAAAAAGTAACAAATAAGTTAAATTTTAACAAAAATAAAAACCGACTTCAAAAAACCCCGCAAAAAATGTTTATAAAAAAACACAAGTAAAAACTGCCTTAATAGCTATTTAAATGTCTAAACACTAAAAAGTATGAAATAAATTCTTTCGACTGCTTCGATGAAAGTATTAATCTTTAACACGTATTTAAATATTTACAATAATCAGTTAGTTTTGGAGTCGGTGCCAGTCAAACTAAAAAAAAAGTAGACACTTAATAACCAATTACCTTACTAATAACAATATGAAACAAATTAGTTAAAATATGAGTATATTAACTTACTATTGATTTTGTATATTCAAAACCTATTTTACCACCCTTCACCAAGAAACAAATAATTGCAAATTCCGAAATGATGATATAATTACGCGGGCTGGCACCGACTCCAAAACTAACTGATTATTGTAAATATTTAAATACGTGTTAAAGATTAATACTTTCATCGAAGCAGTCGAAAGAATTTATTTCATACTTTTTAGTGTTTAGACATTTAAATAGCTATTAAGGCAGTTTTTACTTGTGTTTTTTTATAAACATTTTTTGCGGGGTTTTTTGAAGTCGGTTTTTATTTTTGTTAATTTGAGATTCAAATACTACATCTAAATGATTAAATTAAGGTACTAAGATTATTTTTAAAGAGCGAGTTCAATTTCTGCTTAGAAGACACTTTCGACAACGTCACTACTTAATTACCTACATTAATAACAAAATTACCTACCTATAATATAGGGTAATTTCGTGGTGAACGATGTGATTACGCCTCGTCGTTATTTTTATTATTTTACAAACAATCTGGTGCCGGCTCTACTCTATCATAAGTAAAACGAAAAGTAGACCGTAATGAAATGGAAATGAACTCAGATTAGAGAATCTGAGGAAATGAAAATGTCTCACGACACTTATAGCGTACGATTGAAGTGTTGTAGGAACGATTGAATGCAATTGAATTCATCCGCACCGTATTCGAGGTTTCCGTTTACACCTAATTTTCTACATATTAACATATTACTAACAAACAAACATGATAAGATAACAATGACAAATGATTGAACAAATACCTATTACAACGTGACGTTACATTATTTCTAGAACCGTGCGTGATCAATGTTCACCTGTATATTTACATAGTAGATATAAAACAAAGTCGCTGGTTCTGTCTGTTAGCTTAAATCTTTTAAACTACGCAAGGGATGTTGATGCGGTTGTCACCAACAGATAAAGTGATTCAAGAGGAAGGTTTATATATAATTTTATACACGGACTAGTAAAAAAAGAAGGACGTTGAAGCTCCTCAGGTGCTCCAACTTGACACGCAACTTACGTCATACATTGACATAATAAGCGCTCCAAATGACAGATATCCGATATCTGATAACCTTATGTATCTCACTCCTACATGCATAAACTTGGCTTCACGCTGTAGTATGACAGCATGGAGTCCTTCTTTTTTTACTAGTCCGTGGTTATATATTGTTTTGTAAACTTTGCGAAGCCGGCGCGGGTCGCTAGTGTTTTATAAATCTTGCAAAATTACAAGTTTCGACAAAAACTTTGACACAACAAACGTAAACTAAATTCAACTTTTTGTAAAAGTCCATCGAAGTTGCCTATGAGATGAATTGCCCGCTGTACTACGGAGGTTCGTAAAATTGTAATTTTTTATTTATTTACGTAAACTAAAACATATAAATATAGTAAGTATCTCTGGAATTAAGTATCAAACCAGTTCTTTAGTATAAACTGTTAAATTTTTAAATACATATTTATAAGCCTACCAAAAAGGTAAGTACGGGTTTTTTACGCGTGACCTCAATATTCAGATGGCCGTTTCAATGTTTTTTTGGCGTCTATAGCAACATTTAGGCTTAAACTGTATGGATTTAACCATCCCGCATCACAAGATCACTGGACGACAAAATTATATTCCAAATGATATCTGGAACATTATTTAAGCATTTGCGTTAATCTTAATTTTAATGAGTGCACCTAATTATTATAAAGAGCATTGTAGCTCGCATTCGCAGGTATAGTAGTTATTAAATTCATATTTGAGTGTTTTAACTTTTTTTTCTCTTCAACAGGTGTAGTGAGGAGTTTAGAGGATAACAACGCTAAATGCGGACTCAGGGTTATTTCGGAATACACGTATTACCCTTACCGCGGGTACGGCAACGGGCTACCTTTGGAGTACTGCACTGAAGCCGATGGCTCGTGCAAGCTCATCATGGCGTGGCATGTCTCCAACTCAACTGTTGAGAACTTTGAATTTCTCAAAAACGAACTTGGCTTCAAGAAGTATTTCATCAAATCAGATGGATTTTTAGAACACATTCTTTAAATATTGGTTTAAATCTAAATGTTTGAACAGTTGACGCAATACGTCATGGTACCTATACAAAAATATTTGATCTCATATAAGAGAAGCTGAGCCACTTAGGAAATACCATTTAAGTGTCTTGTTTTGATTTAAAACTGTTGTTATGAAAATACATATCTACAATCTACCTATGTGTGTACATATACATAACTATCTAACAAGACTAATAAATCTCTAAATTTATCTAAAAGATACCTTACTTATGGGCATGACAGTTCCAAATGAAAAAATAATGTGACCAAAATGAGATGCTACTTGTGTGGCTTGTAAGACTAGCTAATAAGTGTATCTCGGCTGAGTTTAATGTGGGAATAACTTGACATAATAACATGAATCACAAGAAACATAATTTACAGTATTATTGACAATATGCAAATAACATCCGAACATTTTACATAACATCACATTAATTATATTATCAAAAGAGCTTTACATAAAGTAACTATTTATAAAGAGCTAGAAATATGTACCTTTCATAAAATAATAAAATATTTTGAAAACAAATTAAAATTCTATGGGGTTTATAGAATATTTTAACTAACTTTAACTTTATAATATATATTTTTTGTCTGTTGATGATACTATTTGTGTCTGTTTTATATTAGTTTAAATAATATTAAATAAATAATATTCAAATGTTTCAAAAGATTTATCAATATTGAATATTTATTATTCTATACATATTTATAATTTAACCTAAGAGAAAATTAAAATAAGATCTCTTATATATAATTTAATAATAAAAACAGTTAACACAATAAGCCAAACTAATATATAATTATCCGAAATGTATGTAATTTATTGGAGTATAAATAATAAAACAATCATTCTTTTTAATATAACATAATCTTCATCATATAAATTATAAATAGATAATAAATTAAAATTATTAATTATTAAATATATAGTTAATCGAAATCTATAAAATATTGTTAATCCTGTTGAAATATAGTATAAAAAAAAATAAAAAAACATAGGAGACATTTCAACTAAATTTGTATCTGCATCTGCATTTTGCTTCTCATTAAATTTCATTATGATTTTGTTTGTCAAAGTTAAAGTAAACATTTAAAGCATTGGGAGTACTTATTTATTATTTAGGTCACTCACATAAGGGTAGATACTTTGAAAAACAGAGTACTTAATATCAATTAGGAATAATATGCTATTTTACTCAAAAATGTTTTATAGTCCATTGAGATCAGCCAACTCACAATGATGAAGATACAGCGCGTAAAAGTACCGTGTGACGTCACTAGGTGTGTAAAATTTTACAGTCCAATTGACGTAAAGTGCTAAATTTCAGACCTTTAAAGCGCTGTATCTTTGTAATTTTCTGAATATTAGTTATAGAAAAAATACGTATTTTATATTTTATGATAATCTAACTTAGGAACAAAAAAATTTTTGAGTAAAATACCCTATTGTATGTAGGTAGGTGTACTTTCTTACTTAATTAACATATTATGTATTTTTAATTGAAACACTCTCAAATAATTCAATCATCTACAAAATTAACTAAATGGTCGAGATTTTATTTGTATCGGAGACCAAGACCCAATTTGGGTTGCTGAGCCATCAGAGTAAATAATTAAGTGGTCAGAGGGTAGCCTTAAGTGAATGGTTTCCTTAATAAAAATAGTAACAAGGTTTAATTTTCTCTTTTGATATGGTAAGGTAAAATAATAATAGTTAAATGAATGCACAATGTTTAGTACAATAATAAAATATTCAACAATATTAATTTAAAATAGGTATGTACATACTTAATATTTAAAAATTTGTATTTTTTAATAATAATAGTAATTAGAAGTCAGTTCTTACCGGATAAATCCATGGTATTTAACTCAGAACTTCACTTTCAATTTATTTCTAAATTACATAAAACTTTCTAGTTTCGTCTCAGAGTTTCGTATGGATAAACCATTTCGCGACTCAACCCAATTTCGCCTACACGCAAAACATCCAGCACGTAGGTAGGTACTGACTGACAGTGACAGTGACAATCAACTCGTTTGTGGTGACAATCACAGTTCTTGTATGTATTGTCCCGGCGGAAAAAGTTCGATTTTCATACTTTGAGTTTAGCAAATATTTAGTGTATGACGTCGTGTAATTGTGCATGGTAAGTAATAATATGTACGTCCAACCATTGCAGAGTTATTCATCAAAAACTGATTACTTACAGTACTAATAAATTACGCTGGAAATAGCCGTTGCAGAGAAAACAAGTGACCTAATATTTTAATCTCAAAACTTAACTTAAGAATTATGTAACCACTTGTACCAGTCCAATATCGATATTATACTGTAAATTTAAAAATATTACCTAAATGTACTGCACGGCCGCTTTTTTCTAGCCTTCCGAACACGGTCGGGTTATGTACGAATTGCGGTGGTAATCAGTTTTTTTAACTGTATTTCGTTAATTATTGAGTGTTATATGTTGAAATTTTACGTGTGAATAGTTGAATGAATGCAATAATTATTGGAATAAGTTTATTATGAATTATCTTTTAGAATCTCATGTAATTAGGCTGCTTATAAAACAATGGACTAGTCATGATAAATCACCCATATCTCATTAACTGCTTAGAGGAAATCAATGATATTTGGCGAGATGTTGCAGGTACTTACAAGGTATGTATATCTAAACGTTATAAAGTAGACCTTATATTGCATAATTTAAATACTAGCACCTAACCTTGTTGTACGTTTACATTTATATCTTCTGAATGCTATGTTTTTTCATATTCTGTTTTCACAAATATGACGCACAAATTCAAAACAACGTATGCTCAAATGTACAGCTTTCTCTAAAGGCGTTTTATATGAAATCTAGCAAATGGCCAAACGTTGCTGCAGCGGAATCTTGAATATCTCCGCAATTTAATGACGCACAAATTTCATTTATACATGCACAATTACCTCATGTCATACACTAATAATTATTATTGAACCTATTTTTTTCTTCTGCGTCCACGGCATAAAAAAAAAGTTATATTAGGCGATTTCCAGTGTAATTTATTAGTACAGTAAGTAATCAGTTTTTGATGAATAACTCTGCAATGGTTGGACTTACAAATGATTACATATCATACACAATTACACGACGTCAAACTCCTAAGTATCTGCTAAACTCAAAGTATGAAATTCGAACTTTTTCCGCCAGGGCAATACACTATAACTAAATCAATATTACCATAGGAAAAAAACATAAAAAAACCGGTAGTTTTTCTACCGTGAAAATAAGTCACCGTGGGATTCGGTATATATAATATGTATGTACAATAGATGGTAGTGATTTTGTTAGGGGTAAAAGCTCGCCGTTCCCCCGCCAGCTAGGTAGGTATATAGACAACATTCGACAAACTACCGATTATCCTCTCCAAAAATAAAAAAATAAGTGATTTTGCACATGTAAACGGAACTCGTGTACAAATTGATGCCTTGTGTTATATAATATAGTTCAGCTATATAGGTCATTAAATTATCTAAATAATTAAGGTTCCTTTGCCGTTTTATCTTAAGCAGCCACCGATTACGCGTCTTGATAATAATTTGCACTCGGTAGTGCTTAGAGCAAAACGTTTAGAGAGAGCGTCATTTCGGAGAATAGGCCGTCTTGATAGAACTACGATAAAACTCTAAACATCCGTGTTTTATTGATGTATTTCCAAATATTATTGGCAAGAATCAATCTCCGCAGCTCCGAGACGAGATTGATTATATTATTGTAGACAATATATTCTATTTTCATTTCTAAACGAAGAAAAGGTTGCCATTGTCGGTTTGTCAATTTGACATTGAAGTACAGACCAGAGGGGAAGGGAATAACAGGGAATTTACAACATCTGTGCGTGCTTAACGCGAAACTCTGAGAACGATTTCTTATTTATTAAAAAAATATTCAATTTTAATGGGTTATATCGGGTCCCTACTGTTACTTATATAAAATACAATAGTACTGAACGTATAATGATTTAAGATAGTACGTTATTAATTTTATTTTAAAAATGAAATGTCACGTACCGGGACCCAACGTAAAAGGTAATATTTATGTTCGTAATGTTTATACATGACATAAATTTATTATATGACATTCATATTTATTCTTGTCTAGTTTTAGGCAGAACTGTCCATGCGTTAGCGAGGTTCGGTGATGAGCTGTACCTGGAGTCGCTCCCAGACTGTATTCTACTCAGAACTCTAAATGCTGCGGAGTCTGCCTATGCAATGATCAAATTTAATAAAAGTTTCTTCTCTTACTTTAACTACAACTATTACTCTACCGAAGACAATGAAGGATTAAAGTGCAAAATCTCAATGAAGTCTGCATTAAACACTTTTAAGTCTCCTATGCATATGGACAAGCAAGTTGAAAACTTGGAAATTAAGCTTGATCCTGAGTCATGCAAGTTAATTTTTCAATTGAAATGTAGAAATGGAATTGTCAAGACACATTATGTATCAATATTAGACTGCAAAGCTATGCAAGCTGTATACACTAAGGATTTAGTACCAAATAGGTAAATAATTACAAATTTCTATAATACTTAATCATTTAAATGTATATCATCTTAATTTTTTTTAAAGCTATGGATGTAATAATGATGTATGATCTATTTATTAATTGATACAATTTTGTTTTAGAATAACATCACCGCAAAGAATATTATCAGAAGCACTTGGAAACTTCCAAAGCTCTGATGATCAGGTCACTTTAGAGGCAACTGAACAGTCATTAGTACTTAGAAACTATCTAGACTCTAATATTGACCTGTCTAAAATAATTCGCACTCAAATAAGCCTGAAGCCCGCAGAATTTGATAGCTACATTATTGGAGAAGAAACAACTATAACATTTACTTTAAAAGAGTTTAAAGCATTGCTTGCTTTTGCAGAGGCGTTAAACTTACCATTGCAGCTTCATTTCGAGATAACAGGTCGTCCAGCCGTTTTCATTGTACACAATGGAACAACATTTGAAGCACATTTTGTACTTGCAACATCAAAGGCAGACAATGCAACACAAGCAAGTTCGACTCAAAATACTACCAAAACTGAAAGGCCCAAACGGAAGGATTCTAGTGCTCAGGAGTCTGCAAGGAAGAAACCACATCTAGAAATTGATAACATTTCAAAATGTTTAGATGAAGATAGTCACTTATTTAATTTTATTGATATTCCAGAGGATAATGCGATGCCTATAGTTATTAGACCTTGTAATGAAAGTATAACTGGTGTAGAAAAGTGTACTGAATTGACTAATAACAATATAAGTCAAGTCATGGATTGTGATAACATTCCAGGGTCTCCTACATCAAAGACAATGATTAAATCAGTGTTCAAAAGGTGTTTTGAAAGCACTTTTGACCCTAGAACTATACGAGGTACAGTGTTGGCTGAAAACTCTGATAGTGAGTGATATTTATGTTTTGTTCCTAAGCTATAGATTCAAATGTATTGTTTTTTAATAAAGTTACTAAAAATGAATTTTCAAATTATTTTAAGAAAATTTAATCGTTTTTGAACAATTGTTTTCTCTTCAATCCATATAGCTCACATTATGTTGAAGATATTGTTTTCTCATCTTTTCATACAGCTCAAAAATATGATGAATATGTATGTAATAATTGTGAAAGTAATAATTCTTCTCCTTCGGTATACATCTTCAAGATAGGCAGAATAGGTTATGGTCTCATTATTATGGAAAACAAAAGGAAATTGTAGGAATGCAAATGAAATAGCATTATCACTGCATTATAATTTTATAGCAAAAAATATACATACACAGTAAAAATATACACTCGTCACAAATTAGTGTTCGATGATATAAATATGTGATTCTGGGGTTCATTGTTCATCTTTATGTATTTAAACGGTAACAATCTTTATACTTTCAACGTGATTGAACTATTTACTCATTATCAAGGCAATATTAACAAAGACACTGATGAAATTCTTTCATAACACCAATGATAGAGTTCTATTGAAGAAACGGGAAGAAAATGATCATTCAAACATGAACGAGAACAATCCAAGATGTAAATCACACTATACATTTTACTAGACAACCTGAACTCGTTAGACCTTAGCAAGAATTATAATGGGCAAGGTATAATCGATACAATGTTAGGTGTACAAAATTGGTTTTTATTCAGTAAAAATTATAATTAGGTATTAAATTTACTACTAAAATTAGCACTAGAATAAAAATTGTGTTTCAGAGAAGCGACCAATGTGTACATATCCATCGCATTATGTCGGTAACTAACACTTTACATGCAAAATACAAGTTTTAAAATGTTCTTTTACAATTTTTTTTTTCATTATGTATAATTTGCATGTCCACAATATACATATTGTAATAAATAATAATAATTGCTGTTATATTGCTTCAGATTTGGTTTCTACTATACAGAGATCAAAATTTATCTTATTAGAGGAAGAAACGAACAAATGCAGATTTGTTTTCATTAAAAAAATTACCATACACATTTCATTATTATTATAACAATAGCTAGCTAACATGTCTTAAAAAAGATGAAAAAGACCTTGAATTCTATTTTTTTATTTATTATTTATAAAATACGGCAGCGATACCATTTAATTACAATAAGTATTTATTTTTAAATCAATTTCAATATTGTCTCTGGCCCGGATGGACGGGCCTGCACTAGGGTCACGCTGGGGCCTGCTCTCAACGTCCTAACTGAATCACCAAACACTCACTATCCAACTAAATTAATGAAAAAGGGCACTGTTATTTAGGAACAATCCTCTTGGCTCTTTCTCACACACTGTGCTACTTTTCTTTTAAACTCCGAATATGATTCTCTCCATTCTTTCTGCAAAAAGAAACATAATGAGCACACATCTACAAGTGATATGCGTCTATCGGTGTCTGCGAGACGGCGCGCGACCTAGCGCCGGGCGGCGGTCTCTATGCAGTGTGTTTGCGATTGTGGTGTCACGTGGCCCTTTTCCAAAGATATAATCTGTGATCTAAATTCCCCTCCTGCTCCTAAAAGCAATCTTCTTGACTTTTCCTAACACATCTGGCAACTTTCTTTTTGAAATCCGAATATCGTTCCCTCCATTCTTTCTGTGGATACAAACAAGTAAAGTCAGATAAATACAGAAACAAAAAAAATACACATTAAAAAAACACTCAAACCTAATAATAATGGTCCATGCAAAAACTTATTCTATTATATTTATTCTAAATTGGAGAAAGCATACCTAACAGCCCCTATAAAAAAATAATCATTAATTTTAGGAAATAATGTGCAGACTTTGAATTCAAAATGGCCGCCCAAGTTTTATTTGGTTTTGTACACTAGTAGTGGTATCATGAAACGTGAAGGCGAAGCTTCATCATCGACTGACGAGGATTTATATATTTACAAAAGTGAACATATTTAGGGAAACGTAATCTCATAACAGGCACCTGTCACCTAGATAAATATGTAAACAAATGGAATAAGTCAGGTTTCTGGCAAAGCTTGGAATACAGTAGTAATGAATACATGGGTGTGGAAAAGGCTATTGGAGATCTATTCCAAAAAGCTATTGAACTTGCTAAGGAAAGAGCAAGGCCCAAATATAGTATCACTAGTTCGAAAGAAAAGACTCAAAAATGGTTTGATGTCACTTTTTCTCAATTGCCACCAGAGTAACAAAGCCACTACTGAGAAAGTATTTGCTCTAATGTAACCATTGCCAATGTTTTCTCATTCAACCCAGAGGTGGATGGGGTACAACTGGAATAGACTGTAAAATGGGTAAAATATTTAATTTATAAAATACAAAAAAAAAATCTTTAATCCCTTCTGTTATCTCATTTAATAACATGTGATGTGGAAGTGGAATAGGCCTTCAAATTATTCTATAAACTGGTATATTATTCACAAGTTTTATATTTAGTGTCTTAAATCTAAGGACAACATATAGTAATAAAGTAAAATAAAGTGTATGTGTGGTAAACATGAAATAAATTAATTGATTAATGATTAATGACCAGTGGATACTTATATATTTTTTCTACTACATGCCATACAATGCCCATATTTTCACAAATAAATAATTTATTGATTGACAAATTATTTAAATAAATGAAGAATCCTTGTATAACATACACATGATCTGAGTTCTAAAAAAAAGGATAATCCTATATGAATGGGGTTTAAATCCATTACATATAATCTACCATATTATGGGTTTCTTAAAATTTAAAGTTTATTATATAAATGTTCTGCTGGAGGTAAATTTTGATATCATTCAATAGAAGATGGTAAACTATTTAAACTAAAATCACATACAAAGGAAAAGCCTCAAAAAGATATCACTCTGAATAAGGTGACAAAAGCATATAAACAGCTAATCAAAATGTAATTATAATTAAAACAATAAAAGCACTATTAATACTACAACAACACTATTCAGCCATTTCAAAATTTATTTCGTAATTTTCATGGCTTTCTGATTTAAAAATTGCTGTTTCTACAAATTTTAAAACATCTAAACTTAATGACTAAAAATATTGCATACTTTCTTTTAAATATCCAATGATAGTTCATCATTGCCTAATGAGTGTATAGGTAGAGTTATTGAAACAGAGATATACACATATGCCAGTTATCTATGAAAACAGTGAAGTACTTTATTCAATGATGACAAGTTTTGTTGTTTTTTATTTAGAATGAGATGTGAAATCATTTTTAATCTTAAGAGATACTTTCCCACTTGACCATCAAATTTTTGGCATTTACATATCTGTGTTTACATGAAAGCAACTCTTTTTTAGTAGCTTAGATGAAGTTGCAAAAAAAACTAAAATGATGTTTCAAAGTGATTTAAGTAAAATATATCACAAGATTTATTCAGAATATATTGATTTGAACAGGGCAACAGGGTAAAAAGTAACAAGTTGAAACTTCTATTCACTATATAGAAAAGAGTATATTGTAAAAACTTACATGAATTTAATATTAAGTGTGACAAGTTAACTACCTCCAAATAGCTGTTTGAACCATTCTTCCTTTGAGAATTTTACATGCACTAGTTGTAATGTTAAAACTTGTCAAAATACTAACCGCAGCATCAACATTAGCAGGACTCTCGTCATTGGGATCAGCCAGCATGGAGATAACGCTTATGAGAATGGTCTCAACTGTGTGCACCGGCAGCCACCTCTCAGACGCCTTTTCGTAACCCCACTTGTCATCTCCCGGCTCATGCAGTATTGATATGCACACATCACCATTCTTTTCAACTGAAATTTTCAATATAAACCGTTACACTTATGATTTAACATCCTTTTTATTACTTTTTATTAATATTTAATGTATAATATCTTATTTATGCCACTATTTAAAAAAAGGTTGTTACTGGTGCATGTTCTTATTCATAGCAAGAAATATGCATCCTTGCACTGTATGTGAACAATTACATTTATCTATAGGCCAATTTTCACATAAAATTTATCATAATTTTAAATTTATCTGTATCCAAAAGGAGATATGAAATCATTAGTTAGTTGAGAAGGTCCGGATTAAGGAAAAAATTTGATCAATTCATGATAAGTATCTCAAATGAATGGTACGGAATGGTGGTAACATCTAACTTTTGTCTTGATACTTCCTGGATTTGTATTATTTATGTTAAATACTTTCTAGCAATTCATAAAAATGCAACTATAGTCCATTTCACGTAAGATGAGTTCAGTGACACTTTGAAATTGATGTTAATAGTTATGCATCCGTATGACAGCCATTTGTTTCTTATTTTTTTTCAATTCAATAAAAGTTAGGACAGTTCTATAATAAATCTACTTTTTTATTTATTTTATTTTGGATCCTATGAAAATTATTTCAAACTAATTTATTTTTATATTAATACTGGTATTCTCACATAAATAATATGCAGGTATGTCTTAAGCACATGCAATTGGAAGACTCAAAATCATCCAATTATGGCTGTTTTATTTTTGTTTGTGTCTAATGGGACACTTCTTTGTTGTCACTGGGTTCAGAATTTTTTGCACAAATTTTGGTCCAACCTAAACTCTATTTAAGGCTGAAAGTGATCATAGGAGCTAGCTGCACGAACTCTGCCTTCCCCTTTGGGAATTGTATATGTGATGACATGTAATGTATTTACTTGGTATAATTAATAATGTTTTGGCCTACTATTGTTACTTACTATTTGGGTGCCATATTTCAGTGACAAATTTCATCCGTGGTGGTCTCAGAGGATACTCTTTTGGAAAATGTAAATGTGCCTTGAAAAATCCACCCTCACTGAAAACAAATCAGTTCTGTTCAATATTGTGTTAGTGCAAATGATAAATGATTTAGCAAAGACGTATTCATTAAATGGAAAAAGGTACAAAATTATGGAAGTAGAATTGAAAAAAAAATGAAAAAAAAATTTACAGATTATTATTATCTACACTTGTTTTGCAAAATAACGAAAGTTACAGGTTATTAAGTGAATGGTATCATGTATGTTATTTTCATTGTAAAAGAATGGAAATACAATACTTGTTACTCACTATAGCGTATCTGGAGGACCGATGATGAGTACTTCCCATCTATAAATGTCATTGTCGTCTATCAACCCAGCAGAAAAACCTTCCACTGGATTCTTGTTCAGTTCTGAAAATAACACGACGGAACCGTTAAGAGGTTGCCGTAAATTTCACATTCATAATTTTCATTAATTTCTAAAACTGCTTAAAAAAAGTAACGTGAATCATTGCCAAGTATCAACCGCAAATACACTTCGAAATAGTTATTTTACTCTTTGGCTTTGGCAAAGAATAGCTGTCATCATGAACACTATTGATTTTATTTCCAGCAGTCCGACCTGCGTATAATTATCTGGAGATAATGACGGGGCCATACAAAGAAATATTTTACCTCAAAATTATCGTTCGATTGACTAAGATGCCCAAATTTCGACCCGCTAAGGTCAATGATTCCACGACAAGTCATTTGACGCTCGGTGTAAGGGTGACTCGACAAATTATTTTAAAACTCACAATACACATACCTGCTAGCTGCTTTTTTAATAAAAGCGAAGACTGTGGCTCTGACATTAATTACAATTGTGAAATTTACCCTGACGACACGAAACAAATGATTTTTCCACAAAAGATGGCTGGCTGAGTTTTGGGCAGGTTGTGAAACATATGAGTTGCAGCTTGTTTCCGGTGCAGTGTTGCCAGAGATGGCAAAATTCCACGGCCAACTTCAATATAATATTTAATTTAGCAATGAAATTGCTAATTCGCTCAAATTAAAGTGTTATTATTTTAGACGTAGCATGTACTCAATATAATGATCAGATATCAAAGAGGACCCCACATAATTTTGTTTTGATTGAATTTTTTGAAAGTCGATACTTTAAAGTCTATGTTCATCACATCACTCAACATTTTTTTAATGGTTTACTGAGCATTGGATATAAATTTTTGTGTCCAAATCACAGATCCAAATCGATTTTCTTGTATGCAAACTGTAGGGTACTGTACATACGCGATTAAAAAAACTCATCTCATCTTCCTAGCGTTATGTCCCGTGTTTAGACGGGGTCCGCTTAGACCATGATCCACGATTTAGCGAGTCTGGTAATTACATTGAAGCGACTGCCGGTCTGATCTTCGTCACCCTAATATAGGGGAACCAGACAATTTTTGGATCATGGTTACAAATCCAAACTAAATTAATTGATTCCCTTCTTTTGAAAATATCTATTAATGCAATTTCAGTGAGTTTCATTGTTACTTATAAGTTTCTATGACTTTATTGATCTGAGGCGGAACGCCTCGAGCTGCTCTTCAATGCTTATGTCATATTATATTAAGCAAAAAACATAGATTTATGAAAAATATAGAACGCTTATCAGAATTACGATAGCGAACATATAGCAATTCTGTTCTTATGATATGTAAATAAATAAAACCTATGCATATTTGTATAAAACTATTTATGCTTCTTTTACATGTTCATCTTATCTTAACTTGTACATTAGATAATATATCTAACAATTCGACTGGCATAACCAAAAGCTTTTGGTGATGGGCTGGCTAACCATAGGATAAGTCAAGACAGCGTAGCGGTAATACTATGCTGTCTACACGGACTCGTAAAAAAGGACTCCGCGCCACTTACTAGACGTTTAGGCATCTGCAGAGCTCCAACTTGATATAAGAGCTCCAAATTTACGTTTTTTTATATCCATAAGTCTCATGCAAACATGCATATGGGTAGCTTTACGCTATAGAATGACAGCGCGGAGTCCTTCTTATTTTACTGGTGCTACAACCTACAAATTTTTAGTCACTTTCAGAATTTTTCTTCAATTTCTTCTTTTGAGGTTCACTGTGGCCGTTTACTTGTTCTTGCTTTCGTTTCTTCTTCTTTGATTTTTTTACCTTTTTTTCATTTCCTTGTTTATTTTGCCCTCCATTAATTTGATTTGTTTTGTTTTTAACTTTCATTGTACCCTTACAAGATCCTGTAATTTCTAATAGAGATTGGAAATTTAATTTGCTTTCGATATGCGAGCTTTCATGGAACATTTTTATAGTGTTTATAAGCTTCTTCAATATGGTAAAGAAGTTATTCTTTGCCTCGAAATCTGTTTCTCCTTTTAAAGTTTTGGTCAAAGTATTTTCGAAACTCGTTTCCAAATTAGTTAATTTGTATTTGGCGCTGTCGGACGTCGGTTTATTTCTCTTTAGAGCGCGGTAGAATCCTGCCATCAGTTCCAAGCCTTCATTGCGTCGGAATTGTCTAACTTCGTTATTGAAAATATTATCTATTATTATAGGCACAAGTTCGAAAGTACCTTCCCATTCTAACTGCAGAACATTATGGAAGAATATTATAGGCAGTAAACAGCTGCGGTTCTGGAAATAGCTTTGGAGTGCCTCTTTCAAAATATCCACTAAAGGTATACTTTGTGGTTGCTTGCTCTTTTTAGGTGATTTGGGAATTTTAATGTCGATTTTTTGCGAGCAATGAATTATAAATGTGGCGAAATATGTGATTACGTCACCTACAGCTTGGTATAAGAAATGCGACCGGGCACCTTTCTCAATGGTCGACTTGAGGTAATCACTCAAGATGTCCACAGCAATACCTTCAGTGGATGTGAACTTTCGGATTTTAGTAAGAAGTCTTATCGTTTTCCTGACTCTATTTTCGAGTTCTCTAAACTGATGGTCTTGAATGCAGAACTCTAGGCACCGCGTCAATGGGGCGATCATTGCCAGACATATGTCCATTGAAGGATCTTTTTCCAGATAAATATCTATAAGATCAAGTACTCTTATCCTGAAATCAGATAGAGCTTTCTTATCTTTACGCTCCTTTTTTGTTTTCTTTCCTTTCCCTTGGCCGAATTGCTTAAAAGCCTCTGTAAGGGCCTCATCCAGCTTTTTGCCCTCATCTTCATCTATCATATCGGCATCTACACTTTCTGCATCGCTCTCGTTAGTGGCGCCTCCCAGGGCTTTCTGTATTGCCATTCTAAGTTGGTCAGGAACCTTCACCTCGTCATCCTCATCTTCTTCTTCGCTGTCACTGCTTTCCTCATTTTTTTCTTCATCATTATCGTCATTATTTTCATTTTCTTCAGTATCAGAATCGTCTTCTGCTTCCGATTCACTATCTTGTGATAGTGGATTTGATTCGCTTTCAGGGTCCAATACTGAAACTATTTGTCCTATTGATGTTGGTGTCAAGAATTCCCACAGAAGTCTGAAAACACATTGTACTACAGAGCGTAAAACACTCGATTCGACAGATAGAATTGAGAGTAGTACCTCCACCAACACCTCTATCCACTCAGGTTCGTCGGAATCTACCTTTACTTTGCCAGGTTTCTTTTTTTTTTCTTTTCTATAATGCTCATAGCAGCTCTTTAGTTCCTTTATCGAACTCCTAGCAACCTTGACATGAGTGGGTTCAGAAAACAGGAACAGACCAAGTTGATACAGCAAAATGAGGAACACTTTATCTACTTTCGAATTGTTCTCATTTCCTTCTATTCCTAATTCTTTGCAAATATCAATAAGCATTTCCCAGCATTCCATACTTTCTTTAGGGAATTGCTTTTCTATTTTAGCGTGAATCTGCTCCTTTTCTAAACTGTGGCAGATAAAGTTACACAATGAAGACAATAAAGTTACTAAACTGTCGACACTTGAGAAACGTGAAGTGAAGCAGCGGTAGAAACAGGATTTGATGGCATCTGTGAACCAAAAAAGGTGTTAATTAAAATAAAATAAAAAAAGATTATAAAATATTATATCTCTTGTGTATTGACAATTTACCTGATACATCTTTGCTGATGGTAACATTTTCTTCACCACCAATTTTAAAGAAGCCAAAACACATCAGCAACTTCATATTTGTGAGTTTAAACTCGATATCATCTTTGACAGCTTCATGGCTCACCAAGTGTGAGAGCAGTTCTGCTGCTTTCAGTCTTTCATTGTTGTACCAATTTCTCTCTACATCTTCTTTTATTACCTTCTTTGAAGTGTTAAGCAGGACACCTTTAAACAGTTTAGACATTTTCTTTACACCATCTTTATCTAAATCACCAACGATTACTTTGATCAGACTCGTGCCTGTCACTTCAGTGAAATTCATTTCGCCTGGGTTAAAAAGCAGCTTTTTTAAAGTTTCTACTCTAGTTTTATTGTCAACATTATCAGATTTCATTACTTTAGCCATGGTGTTAAGCAGTTCTTTTTCTTTCTTTATCATGATCTTGTGATCATCCTCGTCATCTCTCTTGTTTCTTATTTTACTTGCTGTTTGAAGACCTTTGAACCAATCCATGAACAGTTTGAAGAAGTTTTTGCTGATCAACTCTGGAATAACTGTCACATTATCATGTAAATTGGTCATTATGGCAGTAAGTATGTTTAACGTTGCAAGTTCTCTGTTCCTGTTGTGTTTCACAAGTTGATTGTCAATGCCAGACGTCCAGAATAGTTGTAAATGTGGCGAGTTTGCTATTTGTTCACCAATTTCATTGTAGATGGGGTGATTGACAGTATTGAAATCAATCCCTGCCTGTAAATTAGATTCATATCGTTAATATAAACGCTTAACTCGCATATACATGTATGTACAACAAAATATAATTAATGTAAAAAGAATTGTACCAATATTTTTTCGCAAACATCTTGAATGTTATCTTCACATAAAACTTCAGATGCGCCGATAAGTTTCCTTAGTTTCACTTTACCTGAAATATAAGACAACCGTGATTATAATGCTAACTAACTTTATAAGGAACAATTTTATTATTTTATGTATGGACCTAATTATACAAACGAAATTGATCTTATAATTACCAACAAACCTAAGTTTTTCAATGACACACACGTAATACAGAATTTTAATTTTAATACGGATCACCGAATGGTGCGTTGCAAGCTAAAAAGGCTCAAAAAACAAAGAGGTAGAAGCAAAATGAATGTCAAGCATTTGATACCAGAGCATTACGAAAATACCATTGACCCATCATTCACCAAAAAATTGATAGAAATAGCAAGTTCTGACAGAGGTGTCATGGACAAATACGACCATCTAAACATACAATTGAAACAAACAAGAAAACCAAAGACGAATGCAATCAAGGGAACAAAGTTCAGCGCGAGAACGATGGATCTCCTAGAGGAAAGAAAAGCATTATTAACCAACAAGACAAAAAGAAAAGAAAACCACAAAACTATATCCAAGCTCAGCAATCAGATCCGAGAAAATATAAGAAAAGACAGGAAAATAAAGAGAACGAAGAAATTAGAAGCCGAAATCCAAAAAACAGGCGGAACAAAAAAAGCGTTTAAAGAATTAAGGGAACATGGAACGGAATGGATACCGAAATTAAAGACTAACAGACACAAACAAGAAATGAACCGTAGAGAAATCCAGAAACTGGCCACAGACTTCTACAGAACACTTTACTCCGCCAATAACGATGAAAAGGAAAATTTCACCGACAGGAATATAGCCGCAATACGTAAAGATATCCCACCAATACTAGTACAAGAAGTCAAGAAAGCCATAATGTCACAAAAGCTAGGAAAAGCTCCAGGACCTGACTGTATACCCAACGAGCTGATGAGAGGCACTATGGAAGAGATAAGCCCGGTTTTAACCAGGATATTCAATGATATTCTGGCAACCAACACAATCCCAGAACAATGGAGCATATCTCATATTATTCTCCTTCACAAAAAAGGGGATAAGGATAACATCGACAACTATAGACCAATAAGCCTCATCTCAAATATCTATAAGGTCTTTGCAAAAGTAATCCTGGAAAGAATAACAAAAACCCTAGAGGAAAACCAACCAATTGAACAGGCAGGATTCAGAAAAGACTTCAGCACAATAGATCACATCCACACAATCAAGCAAGTATTGGAAAAATATAACGAATATCAAAAACCCTTATATATTTGTTTCATAGATTACTCCAAGGCTTTCGACAGCTTAAACCATAAATTTATATGGCTGAGTCTAAAAGAACAAGGTGTGGATGAAGCATACGTTCAAATAATAAAATCCATCTACAAAAAATGCAAGAGTTTGATTAAATTGGAAACAAAAGGAGACCAATTTCCTATAAACAGAGGCGTGAGACAGGGAGATCCACTCTCTCCCAAGCTGTTCAATGCCGTGCTGGAATACGTATTTAGAAGATTAGATTGGGAAAACTACGGAATCAACATCAACGGTAGTCACCTTAATCATCTGAGATTCGCGGATGATATTGTCTTATTAGAAGAGGACCCCAATAAATTAAGATATATGCTAAACACCTTAGCGGAAAAAAGCAGGGATGTAGGTCTAGTAATGAATGCAAATAAGACAAAACTGATGACCAACTCATCAGAAGTCAGCATAGAGGTTCACAGAAACAAGTTGCAATATGTAAAGGAATACACTTACCTAGGCCAAATTATATCTCCGGAGGACTCCATGTCCAAAGAAATAAATAAAAGAATAGCTTGCGGGTGGAAAAAATATTGGTCACTAAATGAAATAATGAAAAATAAAAACTTAGGATTGTATATCAAGAAAAAAACTTTCAACACCTGCATTCTCCCGTGCTTGACGTATGGCTGCGAATCATGGGCAATAACGGACAAGCAAAGAGAAAAACTTGCCAGTACACAAAGAGCAATGGAAAGGAGCATGCTGGGAATCAGACTTAGTGATAAAATCAGAAATTCCGAAATAAGAAGAAAAACTAAAGTTGCAGACATAATAACTCGTATAGATCACTTGAAATGGGGATGGACGGGACATATGCTGCGCAGCAGAAACGACAAATGGTCTAAACAAGTAACCTTATGGTACCCAAGAGAGGACTGTAGAGGAAAAGGGCGCCTAAAAACAAGATGGAGAGACGATATCCGCCTAACATTGGGACCCTACTGGACCAGAGTAGCAGAGGATAGAACTGAGTGGAAAGAGCTGGAGGAGGCCTATGCCAAGAGGCACGCCGAATTGAGAGATATAATATAACATGTATCGCTAAAACTGTAAAGAATTCGGAATAAAAGGGCTTTATTATTATTATTATTATGTATGGACCTGATCTGAATCTATAGAAAATGTATCATAAAGTGTGAAGGAGGTTATCAATACACTTGTGCGTATGTAAGATAGCTTGGGGGGTACAGCAGGTTCCCTCTTAGGCTACAATGAAAATCTTATCTGTATGTAGTCTATATCAATACATGTTAATGAACTGACAATGGAGTTTGTGGCATAGAGATGTTAAATTTCACTAAAATGAGTAGACATAGTGTTCTTTAACTCAAGAAGGTTTAACAAAAATAGAGCATATGCTTGTAGGCATTCCAATTAAGAGTAACCAAAAATTAGACAAATTTCTATGATATAGACATGTTAAAAAAATAACCCTTACCTGGAAACTTTTTGTTGACAACCATCAGAAAATAGAGAGAATCTAAAGTGTGCTCCTTTATGTCCTTTTTCAATTCTTGCTTCACATTTGCCCAGACTATTGATGCAAATTGGTCTTCATTTAGCTAAAAAGTTAATAGTACATAGTGGATCAATGTAATTCATATTATTGCTTTTCTAATTAACATTAAAGTATGTTATTTTAGAACTCCATCAAAGTAAATTAGGATATCATTATAAATAATTAAAAATCAAGTGGTTCTCCCATATCAATAGCTTAACTTACAAAAATACTAGATAAATGTAAATTATTCAGAAGAGTATTTTAAATTTAAAAATTAACAGCACAAACACATGTATAATTTTGGTATTGAGTTAGAGCGAACAATAAATAATGTCATTCTGTTAGGTAGGCAGTCAATAGGTAACGGACATTGTCATTTTGAAGTTAATACAATGTGATCTATCAATATTTGATTTTATGTTTTTAAAATTAATTGAATATTTGTAATTGGTATATTTTGCATGGAAGTTAAATGTTTAAATAATTTAAAAGCATGCAAATATTGGCAAATAGGTAACCAATACACTATTATGAATTACTTACATTATTCACAAAGTCTATGAGCAGCAGAAAAGCAACGGTGCTAAGGTATGACTTCTTTTTACTAGCTGCAAGTAGCAAACTAACAATCTCTTTCTGTTCCTCTACTGAGCTCTTAATCATGAGGCCTGATCGAAACACTGCCCCACATACCAAGATCTTTCCAAGAGCCACATCACCAATTTCCTGTATAAACATAGCGCATATGTCAATATAATACTTGATAGACTGTCAGTTTTTAATTGAATACAGTGTTAAAGGAAAAAAATTAATATTTTATCTATAATAATAAATAGATTCATTTATGTAGGGTATAGGGGTTGAAAGAAAACGGAACTCTTCCCGGTGAATTTCTGTATTGTTAAAATACTTTTACAAATAATTATTTAGAGCGTCGTTCGTCTTACGTCTTAATCCTTTCGTCGTTTCTAGCAGACTCTTCGTCTCTCGCTCCTTCACCCATTCATTGTATCTCACTCTTATGTTCATTCGTCTCATTCAATCCACAGTATTTTTAGGAATTTCTATTGATGCTAAATTGCAATGGGGTCCCCATATTGCGGCTCTGGCAGGAAGACTTAGTTCAGCTGCATTTGCAGTTAGAAAAGTAAGGCAATTAACTGATGTAGAAACAGCAAGATTGGTGTACTTTAGTTACTTTCATAGCGTTATGTCATACGGTCTGCTGCTGTGGGGATCTGCGGCCAATATACAAACTATTTTTGTATTGCAGAAAAGGGCAGTCAGAGCCATATACGGCCTCAGTCCACGTGACTCGCTTAGAGAAAAGTTTAGAGAAATAAATATTTTAACAATAACATCACAATTTATTCTGGATTGTATAATGTATATATTCAAAAATATTGAAGCATTTCCTAAAAAGTCAAACTCTCATAGTTTTAATACTAGAAATAAACACAAACTTGCTGTTCCTATTCAAAGACTCCAAAAGAGTGGTAATTCATTTATTGGTCTAAGTATTAAAATGTTTAATAAACTACCACAAAGTATTATAACATTACCCCTACATAAGTTCAAATTATATATTAAATCATTTTTAATGAGTAAGGGTTATTACAAGATACAAGATTACCTCAATGACAAGGATTCATGGTTAACTTCATAATGAAGTGTTCACCTGCAGTGATATCTACATAGTCTTAAGTATATAATAATTAAGTTTACAAATTTGTAAAATTTGGCATTTAAAAGAGTAACTATCGAGTTTCTTGCCGGATTCTTCTCGATAGAGTCTACCTTCCGAACCGGTGGTAGTATTAGTTCTTATCCTTTTTTTTATGTATATTGACTATTTATAAGTGCTTTCTTGAAGCCCATATAAATAAAGATATTTTGATTTGATTTGATTCATTCGCCTTACGTTCCATTTCTCTCAACACCCACATTTATATATATATATATATATAAATAAATTTATTTATAATAATAAATAAATTTATTTATAATAATAAATAAATTCTTCAGACTGACATACCAGTTCCCTAGTTCCAAACTAATCTTATAAGTTTGTGCTATGAATATTAGGTGAATGGATAGACATACATAAATATGTTCATAAACATCCATAATTAAAGTACAAATGTCCATGTTCATCACACAAAAAATTTGCTCCTAGCGGGATTCGAACCTGTAACCCTTGGTTTCATGGCCAGGGTCTCTGACCACTCGACCAACAGGCCTGTCAAAAGGATAGCTTTATGCAAGATAAATACTATGGAAATAAAATATTACCAATTATGATCATAGACATACATTTCTTGTACAGCACATATGAGTTGTTATAACTTACACTTTTTGATGAATTACTTGCATGTAACTCCTTTTTCATCAACTCCAGTAGTTCTGTGACAGACACATTATCAACTGTTGTCAAAAAGGCAACCAGTGTGGCAAAATAACCACTTCTTACTTCTGGAACATTAGCCCCCAGACTTCTCACCAGACGTTTTAGCACATACTTGATATCTTTGCCATTCTGAAAAAGTAAATATTAAACTTTAGTCTATTTACATATTTTTTTTTTTTTTTAAGTTGTCTTTACAGGTCCACCTTCCCCATAGGATTCCTTTTTATTAGTTTTCAAATCTGAGAACCGACTATGTTAAAATAGCTATGCTGATGACTTCCTAATATTATACTCAATCTGTAACAAATGTGGTGACGGACTTTTTCATCAATAAAACAATATTGTGGCCAGGTTTTAAAAATGTTAATATTAGAGCCCTGTATTAGCAGGACGGGGATATTTATGTTCCAAGGATGTACATTTAATATAAACTACTTACATGATATACTGATAATTAAATTCATGTATAGATAGAACTTAAAATGTTAGCAATATATGGTCAATAAATTACTTAATATTTATATTATTGTCATAGCGGAGTTACAACATTAAGCTTATAATACAAACGAAACTAGGCGTTTTCATTAAAACTTGGAATACTTTATAGGTTATATTATTTGGCTCCAATTACTTTACTACCAATAAATGTAACAAAATAAATGGGTCATCACTGTAGCACGAAATAATAAGTAAACTCACTTGAGTGTTTTGTAGTTGCGATATTATTTTAGCTCCACCGGAAAGTTTCTGGTCATCTTTTTCGCTACGAAGTAAATCAAAAGCTTCCAAAACTGAAGACGTTACTTTAACCTCCTTTTGCTGGTTTTCAGCATCTACATCTTCGAATACTTTAATCTCCATGATATCGTAGTACTATTACTCAAGTTGTATTCATGTCTTGTAAATTTTATTTTATATTAACCCATGTGTTTTCGAGTTTTCCACGTTTATTTGACAAACAAGACAAAAGTGACAGACAGCACAATGACATGACAGCTATTAAAATTGGGTAACAAACAATAATGCTATGGCTATTATTGCGTTTTGACTGCAATGACAATTTTGTCGTTTTGTATTAAAAAAATTATTGGAAATGCTATTTAGCTCAAATAGTAAATAATGAATTGATTTACTAAAATTTTGGCATTAGATGTCAAACGATTCTTTTTGATGTTTTTTTTATAAATGAATAAAATACCACATGTGAAGTGGTAAAAACATATCGATATAAAAGAAGTTTGGACTTGGTTATCCCGCGTCAGTCGCGTCACTAGTCTCCAAACATGGCAGGTCGTAGTGGTTTTGACGATGGTAATCCCAGGTATTTATTGTAAAATATTATTAATAACGACTATCCTAACATTTTTAATTATGTATATAGTGATTCCATGGTGAGATATATGTGTTGTTACAAAATTCGGCTGTTACAAACGGCTCACTTACGTTGTTTTTGCGATGCGTTAACATTGACTGAAAGTGGTATTTTTAACAAGTATTTTGTATTATTGTCGCTTAATTACCTACTTGTTTAGTGTTTCGTGCCATAAGTGTATAAATAATTTAGCGAGAAAGCTTGGTAGGTCGTTTTTTAGGTTATAAAATTTCATGGTTGTGGTTATGCGTACAGGGATTTTGGTGGCGGCAGGCGCCTCGGCGGCCGCCCTCTTCCCACAGAGCCCCCATACAAGGCTTATGTTGGAAACTTACCCTCCGGAACCATTCAAGGCGATATCAACAGAATTTTTCCCGTAAGTGAAAGTTGTGGCTAATCTAATTTTATTGCATTCTATTGTTATTTCTAAATTCCCAGAGCGCTCGCGTCACATGCTATTTTAATTCAAACATTTAAAATTGCTATGCTGTCCTTAGGTTACTACATGTTAATAATAGTATCCTAAACAATTTTAATGAGTAATGAGTGATTAGTCAGTCATTAATTAATGATCACCAAACAGTGTCATTCATTAAGAGTTTCCCCACACTACATTTATCTGGTCTAATATCTAATCACCTTGAAGGTGATTATGTCATTTTTGTCTAGGTCGGACACACACATGCTCAAAGTTTGAATTTGCTATGACTGATAATAAATATGTAAGGCTTCTTTATAATGAATTTTCAAACTTTAACATCACATCTAAATAAAATTTTAAAACAAAACATTATCCTAAATCATCACAAATAAAAAAAAAATTTGAATTTTACGAGTTCCAAAAAAGATTAATTAACAAGTACTTAATAATAGGTTCTGTATGTAATATGCTTTGTTATATGCAAAACTTACATTCACTCTTAAGCACAAGTAAAAACATAGATTGACCTATTGCAACCAAGATATCTACACAAAACAAGCTATTGTTATGCAAAGTTGCAAGTTATCAAGCTTTTGTTATTTATAATTGCCTGATAAAAATTGATAGCATCTATGCAGATTAAATAAGAGAAGTTGAAGAGTTTATTACACTTTTGTATAGTTCAGGTAATAACTTTCCGTACAAACTTTATAATATTATTAAAATAACTAAGTTTT
>OX596220.1:5023751-5198734 GCA_951394215.1 Glyphodes perspectalis
TTCCTTGATAAATGGGCTATAACACTGAAATAATTTTTCAAATTGGACCAGTAGTTCCTGAGATTAGCGCGTTCAAGCAAACAAACAAACTCTTCAGCTTTATAATATTAGTACTCGACTTGGCGGGGGCACTGCCGCGCCCCCAGATAGATATCCGTTTAGTCCAAAGTATTTCTGAATAAGTATTTTGTGCGTGACAAGTGGCTAAGTTCGTCGCCTAAGCAATCTCAAATTCTATACGCCATTAGTCGCCTTATACAACATGCTTGCAAGACACACTTATGGTAAGAGTTGGCAAAAACAAAATTCAAATCAATTTAGGCTTATTGTGAGCATCTAATATCTTTTTTTAATTTACCCGCTTAAAGCCCTGATGACCCTTTAATTTTTTTTATTTATATTTTGCATTTGTGTTCGGGTAACTTGATACATTATGTACTCGTCTTGACTTAGTTCATTATAATCAGTGTCATGGACTGTGACAGACAGACAAATGACTCGACTCTCAGGTTATCAGGGTTCCGTGTTTTTATGCGGAGCTATGTGGTACTTAAGGTTCTGTGGTTTTTTCCAGACATCACACGGAATTTTTTTACGGAATGCAGTATTGCATTTTGAGACGGTATTTAAAGATAAACAATTATATCAATGTTGTATTTCAAATCAAATAATATCAGGAATACTAACTCAATTGAAAGGGATACATCAAAAATTCCCCTCTTTCTCCCGTCTGGACGAGTAACGTACTCATTTTTGTGTGCACGTCCTTCATGAGCACCATCGGTGCTGTCCAGTTGACCGGGATCGATGCGTTTTCCACCCTGGGCTTAATGTAAGTTTTCTCCTGCAATCAGAGTAAATGAAGTCTGATAAGTTTGATCGTAGTAGTCGACTTTGGAAACAATTCATCGATATTCAAATTGTAAATGCAAATGTATATTTGTATATATGTTAGTTTTTACATAAAAACGGCTGAATGGATGTTGATGAATTTGAGTATAGAAATAGATCAGACTTAAAAGACGGGCATAAGATACAATAAATAAAATATCTTTTGCAGTTTAATCCCGTGCGGACCAAGTCGCCGGCAAAAGCTTGCTTAAGATATAGCGGTGCGGTATTATATGTATTTTATATTATAAATGAAAAAATAAAAATAAAAATATCTTAGATACCTTAGCAGTTGGAAAAAGAAACTTAAACTGTCGGCTCAACGGTTTTCCCCAGCTGTAGAACACAAACCAGATCTCATCCAATACAGAATATGGATTAAATCTCGCCGTCTTTCCGAAATCTTCACACGTCATCGCTGCGTGCATACTATTAGTTGGGTGAAGGGTCCCTTCGATAAAATTGGTTGGCATCACCGATATGATTAAGAGTATTATCAGACCGTGGTATAACATCTTCGTGCTGTGTCAACTGGGCGTAGGGGTTTCACTTATTTTGATATTCTCTGTACACTTTCTTGGTGAGAACAATTTGTTTCTTGTTTGTAATTGTCATACAACCGATCTATCTATGCCTTTTGTGTTGTATTACTGTCCATAAGATTGTCTAATTGAAAAGCAACACTCTCTTCGCACGCAATCACTTAGCTGTTTAAATCCACACTTTGTTTACGCAAATAAATTGTTCGTTCTTTGAATTGTTATTCAACCAATTTACATAGGTAAGTCGATTATATTTTGATGTACTGAGACTGCGTAAAATTGCACTCACTTCGCACGAAATATAGAACTTACACTATTAATTTATATCTTAAAAAAAAACTAAATCTTGCAATCACTGGTCGTTAATTGTCGTTAATACGCCTAGATCTTTAAATCTATGCCGTACGAAATAGTAATTTAATATTTTTTACAAATATAAAGAACTCAAGTACTTTCTAAAAATGGCGTAGTCCTCAACTGATGCAATCGTATATATAACAGTTCTTCAGGACGTTTGTTGCAAGTCTTCTTAAGTTGTTGATTTTTGTCAAAGGAAACATCTATGTTAGTTTGTAATCTGAGAGCTATCACTGAATATTGATGTCAAACAAAATTCCTTCAATGAGTAAACGATAAGCTATGTTTCATTGTCTCCAGATTAGTCTTTCATTATTTGCATTGAGTCATGTATGCAGGTGCCCAACTACTCGTATAAAATAATAATAATATCCTGAACTGATATAGGTTACGGCGGCCAATCTCAACGAGGTTTAGCCAACTGCGCAGGAGATATTATAGTGCACAAGTGTGTGCGCAAACACAGGTGCACTCTCTGTTCCTTCACTTTCATAGTCCGGTGAGACGACAACCCGACATGACCGGCAAGGTCAGGCGCAGGACCAGCGGCTTAACGTGCTTTTCGAGGCACGGGGGTGATTAAACCGCTAACTTTCTGACTCCGGGCTGTTACTGAAGAATTTAAATATTGAAATACTCAGCCACAATTTTTTTACCCGACCCGGGGCTCGAACCCGGGAACTCTTAGGCGGCGCATGCTGCCACTAGACCAACGAGGCAGTTATTAATATAATAATATCAGGTACAGTTACTAACACAATATTAATCAACACATATATATTTGCACATATTAACCACTAGAATTTACATATTTTTACGCTATTTTATTTCACCGAGATAGTTTTATAATATACATATACAAATAAACTTGTGGCTTTATCCAACAATTTAACTTCAAATTAATAAAATAGACAGGTACTGTAAATGGCAATATACGTTTATGCAATAATTTAACAATTAATATAAAAATTGTCAACATTTTTTATAATTAAAAATCCATTTCTCAAAAGAATTGACATAAATCTTCACATAAAAAAATTTCGCCGCCGCGGCGCCTTAAAATGTCTTAACCACGGCTTTATTCAACTTTAAAAACAAAGTAAATACTCTTAATATGCTCAAACAAGCCGGCATTACCGTATACATATTTAATTCTATTGTTGCAGCGCCCCGGGCCTGCGATTAGTAGCCAATTAGCTGGGTACTTGGCATAATTCATGACTGCTGTCAATGGTGAAGTGTGCTGGTTAATTATTAATAAATTCACGCTTGACAACGTTTAGCCTTTGTCCTGGGTAGTGTTAAGGTTTGACGGGAGTATTACCTTTTGATAATGTCAATAGATGGCGTTGCAGGATGTTAAAACGCGGTGGTATTGTGATTTCCCCATACGTCAATCTCTTAATCTCTCTTAAAATCATTGGTCGATCAATACAGTATTGGTTCATGATTTTTGACAAGATAAATCAATAAATTATCCAGACTGATACACCAGTTCCCTAGTTACAAACTAAGCTTATGCTTGTACTATGTATTCTAGGTGAACGACTCGAGTACAAATGTTCATGTTCATCACACGCAACATTTGCCCCTATTTGATTCGAACCCGCGACCCTTAGTTTCGTGGCCAGGTCAGGGTCTCTGACTATTCGAGCCACGGGTTAGTCAAATTTGTTTATTATTTATCATACCAGCTCACATTATATAGTATAAACATGTGAGATTTCCTTAATAAGTGAAGTTTATGTTGTATAGAGTCATATCAAAGAAACATCTAGTTCCAATCTTATATCAAAGAAAATTCAACGATCACACCAACTCCACTCACATTTATGCAAAGCACATTCCAGTCTGTTACCTCAGAAACAACAAACAATATCCATCTTCCACACAACGCGCCGATCGTTTCGCAAGCCATCTCCCGCGAAACGGTCGTCCCTCGGCCGGCTCACAGAAATAACGCCGCGTTGGTCCCTCAAAAAACGATTATGCGTTCAAAACCGGGTCATTTAGTTAGTTTACAACGACATTTACTATCTAGACCATTTTAATGGCTAGGAAGCGGCAAGGCAAAGCCCTCTGTAAGTATTACAAGTAAGCGTTAAAATGTCCGAGGAGGGAATAAATTATGTAATTTATGGTATATTTTTTTTGTAATGGCAATGTTTGGGCTCAGCTTGGCCGCTACTACGGGTTTGAAGTGGTTTTTGTGGCGATGTGGTAGTACTACGAGTTTCGAAGGTTTTGTTACGTTTTTTGGTTGTACTCCGTCGTGAGACTGCAACTTTTGCGTTTATGGAGTATTTCTACAAAACTCTTTAGTTGTGAACTTACTACTCATGCCGTGCTTTCTCCGAATTTCATTTCAAAAGAAGATATTGGATTATTCTTAAGAAGTAGTTGATGTACTAAATTGTTTATGTGTGTGTATGTCCCGTTCCTATGTGTTCCAATCGGGTTTCGGCAGCGAGATATTTCTAAAATCTCGTACCTACCACTTAAAAGATTTATGTATTGTATTGTAAGTTATGTTTGTATGTACATAAATAAAAACATTTTAAATGTTTAATTTCAATTTTTGAATAATCAGATTCCGTCGCAAACTCATCGTTGACTTTAGTAGGGGTCGGGTGTAAACACAAGAGATTTTTCCCAAAGGCTGTTTTAACTTGAATAGTTAATTAGTGATTGTGGTGGCTGTTTAAAAAACGTATTTCTTCATTTGTAAGCTACACGCAGAATGTAAGCAAAATTTGGGTATTTAATATTCCCAAGTTTGAATACGGTAAATAATTTCTGATTGTGAAAAAAGGCATCTAATAACTAAGTACCTTTTATATAAGCTAGCTTGTTTTTATGTTGACTTTTCTATACCTCAAGAACACCGTATTATTTTCTGGATGAAAAGTATTCGAACGTGTATGGAAAATTTTATGATAACTAGCATTTACACTTGTCTTTGCTTTCCTTTAGTTAGCCTCTTAATCAAGTATTTTAGAGGTCTTGGTCACGAAACCAAAGACCGAATGTATGTCTATCCGTTACCTAATATCCTTAATACCAACCATCACATACGATAAGTTTGGAAATAGGGAATTCGTTTGCTAGACCAAGCAATCTGAACTATCTATAATTCTAATTAGCAGTGGTAACAATTGAAATTTTATTTTATTTCACTTTTTCCTCATGTGCCGTGACAATTCTCTCTATTACGGAGGGATCACGGTTATATCCCCATGGACACATCTGAAAATCATTTGTAGAAATAATGTTAGGCGGAGGTCAGCAGACGGCGATCAATCACGAGCCGCCTCGTCCTGTGATCGATCGGCCAGCCTGCTCATAATTAGCTTAATGAGGCCTTTGTACCGAAGAGAATCTGTTGTTTTTTTGTTAATGGCCACTGAATCTCTTTGCGGAATTTCTTTCCGCCAATATGGAATAGTAATATAGTATGGAATTGGTTATATTTAATTTTATTCTTAAATTAAGTAATTTTGGGTTATAATGTTTGAAGGATCATACTGCTTCTTCTTCCCCTTCTGGGATTGCGAGCATAATGATGTTTTGTATTAAAAAATGCGTATTAATTGTTTCATCCCCCATGTCGTAGTCCTATGTTAATCTGGGACTCGAAGATAATGTACCAACTGTGTTCCTTGTATAGCATGTAAAAAAAAAATAACTGTGTAAAAAAATGAATGGTCTATCTAATTTTCCTTCTAATCCAATATCAAAAGGATTAATAATAGTACACACAATTTTTTTCAATGGCGTCCGTTATTTTTACGTAATTAAGCAATTACCATCAACGCATTTATTCATCTACATAACCTTTTTTGTTCATACATAATATTGACAAAGTAAGAGCAAAATACATTTTCCCTTGTCAAGCATCATTACCAAGTATCTTTTAAAGCTATTGCTTTAAACTTTTCTTACAAACCGTCATTAACATAGCTTAATTAAAGAACATGTCACTTCATAAATGAAAACATAAAATTCAGAAGCAACGCAAAACTCATTAAACATCAAAAATGCTTATCTCAAATTTATTTACTGATCAAAAGCCGACATGTGACAAGAACGACACATTTAGCACCCTTTAAATACCCTAATCACAGATTAAAATAAATAAATGACACCCGATACGAATCTACATGATCGTGTTAACAAGAAACGATCTGAAGAAAAAAAATGTCAGTCCACAGAGAATAACTCGTGACGGCGACTACACAATTGTCACTTTTACTGCGGTCTACACGTAATTCATTAGTCGTTATGAAACCGCGATTACCATAAAACTCTAGTAGAAAATAATCTCGAGAGCGGGCGATATGAATAAATATGCCATGGGGAAATTTACTATCGAAACGCGAGGGCTAACCCCCGCTGTGGCCAAAAGGCCCGCGTAGCCATGGCGCTTGGCCCGGCCATTTTTTATAAGTCAACCCGAAAAAATATACATATATTTTTTGACTGTCATCGGGAACTAATTTCTTGGAGTTTTTTGTAGTTTTTCTGTTAGTAATTAGTTTGTAAAGCGCCGCATTGTGGTCGGTACGGGTCTTTTGAGAGCTGGGATCGGGTGCGTTGACATGTTGGTATAAACGGCGTAAAAAATGGGCGGTCTCCGAAGAAAGTTGTTGTTATTGTTCGTGGGTTCGATCCCTGGTTCGAGGAGAGTGTAAAAAAGGCTATATTTTGATCGTACGCACCTATTTGTAACTACATGCGTGTTGTTGTTGTTTTATTGGAATTTTGGTTTTGTGTTTCAGATACGGTGAAACCGAGTAGGATTGTAATCGTTATCGCTACATGAAAGTGCTGCAACCATCTACGACCATGAAATATTTTAGTAAACTTTACCTATTTCTAGTACATTGACGCCAGCGCAAATAAAATTATCGTGATATCAAGTGTAAGACATTTGCTATTATTATAGTTAAGAATCAATTCACTTTTACACCTTCAAAAAGTTATTTTCAATTTTAAAATCAACTTTCTTTATACAAAAATATTCAATTTATTAAAAACATATCCATACATACATTGCATACAGATTGTTAGACATACAGAATATACAGTAACTTTTACTGTTTTAAGGCTACTATTAAAAGAAAAATGACGTGTCACATTAAAAATGAATATAAAATATGTATCAACTGTAAACGTCATCCCTGATATTTAGAAGAATTAGAGTCATTTAGTAACAAAGGTTAAAATTATAATAATCATGACTATAAACAATTGTTTAAAAAATTTCCTAATTACCTTTTTCATATAAATTATATATACATATTTACTAAGTAAATAAGTCTAATTAGGGTCAGAACTAAAGTTTTATATAATACATGTCACATTTAGTAGTTTTTGATGAAAGTTAACTTTCATTTGACAAATGTGAAATCATTTTTATATTTTATTTGTCAAGCAGGACCAACAATTTGTTACACATTAAAAGGCCATCCATAAACGCAATTAGTCACAGGACAGCGTAATGGCCAAGTCACGGGAAACGGGGAGTAACCAGGAGCACGCGCGCACGCCCCAACGATACGTTTAGCCAATTTCGCACACACTGAATCTTATTTATCTATTCTATGCTTATCAAATTAGGCGCACGATAGTGCGATAGCCAAGTTCTGAAATATTTTAATACATTTTATAGCAAATACAATAATGTCCGCGTAACAATATAAGCTAAAAATAATAGTAAATAGTAAATTCTCCAGACTGACACACCAATTCCCTAGTTCCAAACTAAGCTTATGCTTGTACTATGGATACTATGCGAACGGATAGACATACTTAAATACGTTTATAAACATCCATGACTCGAGTACAAATGTCCATGTTCATCACACGAAACATTTGCCCCTGGCGGGATTCGAACCCGCGACCCTTTGCATACATTTGTTTGTTTCATTATAGTGTTCGTGTATAGATCAAATGTGTTATTTTAAGATAGGTTAACGTTTAAAGAAGCTAAATATAAACTGAACAGCCACTGTCAAAAATCAAAAAAGACTTCTGAGTTTTTATTTTACTTATATGTAGAGTGTAAAATAAATACATCAGCTTATACAATTATTCTGTATTAACAGACATTGCATATTGTACGCAATTTTGATGTATAATTTTTTTTTCTTACATTGACTTACTAATTAACTGAACTTGGCTCTTTTTATCGCGATGTTTTTTATGTGAGATTTCTCTCACTGACTCCCTAATTTGACCTCAGTGACCCCACCCAAATGTAAACTCAGCCCCAGTACAAATTAAAGTTATTTTCACCCAACACGCGATTTGAATAGTTACAGATTCATACTTATTTGATGACGTCAGGCGTGAGCGTGTCCAAATTGATCTAAATAGATCGCGTGGCATTTCTATGGGAAGCGTTTCTTTGGTTGCAATCCGAAATTGGTTTAACTGGTCTTTGATTAGTTTGAGGAATGCTTTTTGTGATAATGTTTATATGAATCTATTGCATTTTTTGGTGATCAAAGTTTATTATGGGAACGGTTAAAAAAGATATTGGGGAGATGATAGGTATTCCGGTAATGACTAGAACTGGAGTTGGATTAATTTTTATTTTTTCGATGGTATTGCTGTTTTTGTGGACATTTTTGTCGGAGATCCTGTTAGGCACTTTATTTACGTAAACACAATTTATGTTGCTGTTGTTTTGTTTATTTTAAATTTTAGAATCTTGGTTGATTATTTTTGATGAAAACGTTCTTAGAATTCGGTACCTAAGGTGAAGGAGGGACCCGATTAGCCTTTCAAAAAAAGGAGGGATAGAAGTAAAGAGAGGTGGTAGTTCAATTATAAGGAGTTGCGCTTGCGCTGATTTAAACAATAAACTTTGCACTACGTACGTACATATATGTTTTTTTATATTTTTTTTACTGTGAGAGACATCGTCAAGTCGTGGTAGTCACGAGGTCATCGTAAGATTCATCTATCTGAGAGTTACTTAAGTAAACGGCCATTGCTTCAATGTATAATCTCGCTAAAATAATCATCATACATATATATAATAATATATATAAATCACGCCTGCAATCCGTGAAAAGCGGTAGGAGCCAAGGAGCGATATGTTCCTTGAACCACATTCAGTACAAAATAGTATTGAGATGGGTTAGATTGCAAATTGTGAAAAAGTAATGGCGACTGGCTAGCTCGTCGCCTACAAAATCAGACACCCAACACCCAATATACCACTAGTCACCATTTAGGACATGCTAGGCGAGGAACTCGACTGGCTCGATGGCGCATTCGGTAGTGACCCTGCCCAATGCGCCAAGAGTTGTGGGTTTGATCCTCACCCAGGATAAATATTCGTATGATGAATACTTGTGTTTTTTCTGTGTGTTAATATCATTTGGTAGATACATTATTTTAAAGTCTCAAACGAACATGGGATAAGTATCAAGATTAAAGCAAATACCAACCAAGACTAGGACATACCTATCGATAGAAAAAAATATGTGATTTGTAAGTAAAAATTATAACTATCTGTACTTTTGTAAGTTTCCAACTACAACTGAGCAAATAACTAATTACAATTATAAGGGTTGAAGGGTTGTTTTGCCCTTGGGCGTTAATTCTTCATTCGGGACTCAATTTGCCGGAGATCGCCAGGAATTTTGGGGATGTGCACTGCTTGCAGTGGCTGGACGCTGTACATGTATGTACAGAAGTGTTGTGTTTTTTTTTAAAAGTGTAATAGAGAATCTGTCAGCGACATAGAGAAACGAATATTTGCATAAACATAATTATTCTGTTTTGATTTCTGAGCGCTGTCGGTATTCTATCATCTGAAAGAGTAGTAAGGGAAAAATGTGTACTTATTTCTCTAAATAGATGAGAAAACAAAAAATTTTTCATTAAATGCCGTAGATGAGTTAGCGCCTTTTTTATTTAAAAATCAACACATGTCTCACAATGTTTTTGCTGAGAACTATATGTTGGTTACTGACTTTATTATTCTCTGTTTTGTATAGATGATTTTAATAAGAATGATAAATTTAGATGTAATAATCATGGATGTGTGTAGTCTTGAATACTTAATAAGGTACTTTTACTGTACTAAAATTAATTATGCAGTAATTTAAACCTATTAAATTTTAAATTAACTTTTTATATTTCTTAACATCTATATTTAATCGGATAAGAAAATAACGATGATACTTCCATAAATGCTAAAAGAGGTAGAAGATTTATGATGGATTATAAATATAATAATTAAAAAATAATAATGGTAATTAGATTGAAGCATTGCCGGTATTTTATAACTTTATTTAAAATAAATTGCATGCAGGTTTACTCCATATTGCCTTTCATAGTTAAGACATTTCATTCAAACCCTAATGTTTTTATTGCAAACACTTCTGGCGGCGACAGTCCGCGACCCTTCGCAAGGGCCGGCCCCCACTAAGGCGCGTTGTGTCAGAAAAACTCCACCAGCCCGCAATGAATAGCAAAAATTTAAATTTCACGCAACTAACAACGCCGCGGTGAGTCAGACTGTGGCTCAAGTAACAAGCGACTTGTTTTTTTTTTTCCTTTTATAAATTCTCCAGACTGACACACCAATTCCCAGTCCCAAACTAAGCTTATGCTTGTGCTATAGATACTAGGTGAACGGATGGACATACTTAAATGCGTTTTATAAACATCCATGACTCGAGTACAAATGTCCATGATCATCACACGAAACATTTGCCCCTCGCGGGATTCGAACCCGCGACCCTTGGTTTCGTGGCCAGGGTCTCTGACCACTCAACCAACGGGTTAGTTTGGATAATTTGGACTCACCACATTAACTACATTCAGCCTAAAATAAAATTGGACAGGGTTAGATGGAAAATTGTGAAAAAGTAGTGACAATTGGCTAGCTTGTCGCCTAAACAATCACATACGCAAAACCCCATATAACATTAGTCGCCTTTTACGACATGATATGCAAAAAACACAGTCAGCATATTTTTTTTAAGTCCCAGATCAACATGGAACAAAACTTACCTATTAACTTATTTATTCTCTTATTAGACATGAGATACAGATATATTTCTAAAAATTGTTTAACAATTAGTTTGTATCACATCTTCCTCCTTTTTCCTGACAATATCACTCAGTACGCTTGTAACTCGTCCCCCGCGGACTCAAGTTAGCGCGCTGGGCTGTACAACTTAATGACTCGGAGGGCTCGGTTGTTTTCGCGTCCAAGTTGTTGCGTCAAGCTCGAGCTTGAGTTAATTGCCTAAAATACATTTCACACTTGACCTTTTCGACTTTTGACAGCGATGCGTTACCTTAAACTTTCGCTTAACATTGTACTTAGGAATAACATAGCTCACCTTAGCTCAGTACTACATAATGCACATAATAAGAATTTAGTAACATTTGTGTTTTCTTAAATTAAGATTCTATAAAAGTAAAACCCGCTAGATGCAATGCTTCAGACTTTGCATCGAACGTAAAAGGAACGAATTCGATGCCCGCATTGAGACAAATATTTGCCGATGTTTGTCTCAGGTCTTATGTTTGCGGTTTCTATGTCGGTTTTGGTCCATCTATTAGCTACTTAAGTATTTTGGAAGCAGACCAATGTACCTAATCTTTAAAACAACGTGAATCTACCAATTCACGTTGTTTTAAAGATTATGTAAACCCGGAGACTTAGAAGATTTTTTTAAAGCCTACTTAATTATAATAAATAACCGACAACATCACATACATTGATCTGACTCCGAGGTAAGTAGCTTAAGCACTTGTGTTACGGATATCAGAATCAACAGTGGTATTACAAATATATACTTAAATATTGGATATTAACACCCAGACACAGAACAAACACAAGTATTCATCATACGAATGTTTGTCCTGGGTGGGAATCGAACCCACAACTCTTGGCGCATGGGGCAGGGTCACTACCGAATACCAAACTTGTTGTTACATAGGTATATTAAAAACCATATTTAAATCATCTCCACATTATAATTATCAAACGTCCATCAAAGTGCAAACACCCTTGCACAAAAAACGCAGTGTGAATGTTCGCAGCAATCCTGTTTGCGGAGGCGATTACAAAAAGCACATTATTTAGTGCTCAAGCGCTGATCCGCCGCCACGCGCCGGCACGTGTGCTGCGCCGGCGCAGGACCGATCCATCAGCTTCGGTCGTAGATGCTGGGAGATTTTACAATAGTTGTGAGACCAGGGGCATAGCGTGGATTTTTCCTCTATGGATGTGATAATTCTTGGTTTAGACTTGCAAGATTTTATCTGAAAACTATAAAAAATAACATTAAATTTACCGCCACTTTGAAGAGATTTGTACCCAAAAGAGTAAGGAATACAAACAATATATACTTAGATAAAGTAGTTTTGAGGACGTTCTAACATCCTGGCCATATTACACATATTATTAAGAAGATTAAAGCCTATTATAAGATTACTATTATTCCAAGCAATAAAAGTATAGTTATCACTTTTAAGAGCAATAAAGCGCCTCATTACACAAATAACATTCATTTTCAGCATTACCTACTATTCTCTATCTGCTTCTTCGCCTATATCTTATATACCGATATTCTAATTTATAACGCAATTAGGTATATTGGAAATTAAATATTACTAAGAAAAACTAAGTTAGGTACTATTAAAAATAAATACCTACTGGTTACAAAAAAAAGACTCAAAAACATTTCCTCAAACATTGTAATACGTGTTAATCACCGAATGGAATGCTCAGCAAACTTACTATTGAACATTGCAATAAACAAAACAAATGCACGAGTTAATCCGATTGTGTTCATTATTGACAAGCCCGACTAATGTGAGAAAGTCAACACCGCTGTGACAAACATCGGGGCTGGAACAGGGACAATCGATACAACAAACAATGACGGCAGTTCGCATAAGCACACTAATCAAGTTTTTTAGCTTTGCAGTTATAAATTAGTTAGACTTAGTAGCGTAGGAAATGCTCGTAACGTATTTTATACATTATGACAAATGACAGTGCATTTTTCATTGTGGCTTCGAATTTTATTTTATTTGTAGTAGAATATTTTATATTTTGAAGAAAATTTTATTAACGTTATTTAAAAATTACTCTACTAATTGTTTAAAAAATAAATCTTTTTAATAAAAATATTTTCCTTAAAATACCATCATCACTATCAACATATAGATGCCCACTGCTGAAGTCTCTCCCCTAAACTTCCACGATGACCGATTTTGGACGGCCCTAAGCCATGAGTCCATCATGTGGGGGTCATACACTGCGTTTTCCTGACCTTGGTCAGGAACCTAACCTACCCAACGGCTATCGATGTTGCCTGCCATTGCCCTTCAGAATATAAAATGGTTTAAAGAAAGACACACATCAGAACAACATTACATATATCTGATTCTAAAGATACAAACATATCATCACACCGGTGATCCTCAAAAGGGTAGGTTTCAGAAGATATTGTCATTAAAGTAAGATAATATTCAGTTTTCTTGATATTTGTATAAAATATTTAGCATAAATTGCCAATTTCTGGAGTAACTGCAAAGTAAGTCGTCCATAAATTGCAAATTATGTAGTTACCTCTCCGTTAATTAAGGAGTGTTGGCCTAGTGACATTTACTTATTTTCAATACGCAATTTTTTTTTGTCTAAGTATTTCCTACTTAACAAAATATCTGTCAGCCCTGAAAAGGTAATCAGAAACAGTTTGCAAATAACAAATATCGCCAGAATCTTCAAGAAACAAAACTGTATCCATTTTTAAGTTTCCATATTCGGTGGAGTTCCGAAAATAAGATATTCAGATGACAGCTCGTGAATATGTCATCCCATATCATACTGACGTACCGTGTTGTTGTTTTTTTGGGCAAAGGAGGTTGAAGGTTAAATATATCTTGTGGTAAAACGGATGTAGTTTTTGTGGGGTTATACCGTTGTATCGGTTTTATTAAATAAAGGTGACTAAAATCTGAGTCCTTATTAACCGTTAACATATTTTTGTAAATTTATATTCATGTTACTACTTATTTCTAAATAGCTTATAAGTGGTTAATTTATTGCTATTTAAGCTTGAATTCACATTTGAAGTTATAAGTTAATAAGTAATATAATTACAGCCTAAGAAAAAATATTTGTTTTAAAAAGTAGTATAGAAGCTTAGTGCATCAAGATATAGTCGGAATTAATTAGCTTTCAACTTTATACTTGGATTAAAACTACTATTTGTAAGAGGTTGACTGTTGTAGACTATAAATAACACAGAATTTCACTCTAATTCCAAAACTTCAGCTCAAAATTACAGATCTCTAAGTGCAGGTTTCCTCAATATCTATCTATGCAGTTTCAACATTCATCAGTATTTTTCAAAAATAAACACCTGTATCATAGTTGTATGTTTTTATTTAGCTAAAGATCGTTTTTTTCATCTCATGTCGCTCGGTGACCACATTTATGCAATAAGCAACATTATCAGGAGTCCCATTATTTAAATCAGGTAACCACTTATCATTTGGTCGAACGAGAAGAAAACATTGCGACATCTCAATTGAGGTGACCAGCAAAATTGGCAATAAGCAGACATCGCGGTCATTATGTAAAGCATTATTAAAATCAATAAGTGCTTTGCGAATTGCTTTATTTTGTGTTTTCGTATTCAGGCAGCGCCGCAGTGCTTACCACAGGCGCTTGGGCAAATCGTGGTAGTGGAGGCTGTAGAGTGGCCGTTTTTGTGGAAAATATGGGACAGGACTACTTTATCGTGGTACGGCTTTTCGGTAGCTGGAACTGGTAAGCGAAATATATGCAATAAGATACACAATATGTATTTGTACAGAATAGACCAGGCTATTGTTGTCTCCTACAATAGCAGTTAATAGTAATTAAAAACAATAGCGTTAAATTATTTTGATCCAGAATGTTCGTCTGGATAAATTTATGTTAATTAAATGGTTTTCTAGATTTAATAATAAATGCTATATGACATTCCTACATAGAAGAGTAGACAATTCCTACAGAAATGAAAACAATTTATTTAAAGGGAAACATACACATTTTATAATCAAAAACATAGTTCACATAAGTTATACATAATCCCAAAAGTACTAACAAGTCCACCAGAATCGTGCCGCTTGGAGGCCCTATCCGGCAGCGAGGCAGGCCTCTATCCGTCACGTCCCAGGCAGTAATCTGCGAACACTATAATTTGTGATATTGCCCGACGGCCGGCGGTAGCTTGATTAAAAATTGGATAAAATTGGATATGGATAGCACAAAATGAACAGAGTCTCGGTTAGACGGTGGGAAAGGCTGCTGCGGTATATTCTAACCGGGTTTTCTAATAGTCCCTGTCCGCTACCGGCTCTACTACGGATCGAATCGCATTTTTATGATACGTGAAATAAATTGGTTTCAATCGAATACGGTACTTCGTTGAATTACGCGGCGGCGAAATGAAAAACTTACGTAAAGATGAGACGGGCCGTTTAAAGGGAATCACGGCATTCGATGTCTTAGCCTGTCTTGTATGAAATGTGAAGAATGTTCTGGATTCGTTGCTACATTTTTATGACGTAAATTTACGATAAAGTATGTTGTAATGGATTTAGCTTCTGATCAATTAATGGAAATTTTTGAGTTGTGTTAATAGTTAAGGTATGTTCTTTAATTGCATGTAGGTATAATAAGGGTTAAAAGATTGATAGTAACTTAGAGAATTACATATTAATCGAATATAGGAAATTTATTTATGTGTTTTAGGTTTATAATAAAGATACCTATATTCAAAATTAATAAATCCTATTATATTTTACAAGTAGGTACTTACCTTAACAGTTTCACACAATGTGGCCAATTCGTCATAGAAAACTGATTTAAAAACTATTATCAACTTCACTAAATCGGTGATTCTAAAAACAATTTTCACAGACAATAATAGTCAGTAAGTAGCTTATTTTCATTACCGCCGTTTATAAACCCATCACTGAGCTGAAACAAAAAATGAGTCGATGTTATAATCTGTCATAGAAAACGTAATAACATCGACGATCCGCCTTGAAATTATTATGGAGTTTATAAAAACTACACTTTTTAAGTAAAAGTGAGTCGTCAACACTCAATTTAAATGATGTCATCGGCTTACAGGCTGTTTATTATATTTCCCTTTCGTAAAAAAATTAGCATTTAAAAAAAATAACACATTCCACCGGTCTGTATCTGATCTACCTGTTAAAACTTTCAAAAATGTTCGCCTCATGGCTTTATTTTTAACAAAGTTTTTGAATATATTAATTTTTTTACACGAACGTCAAACTCTTTAACGATAGAAATTACTTGTATGATGTATTACTATTAAGCAATGAACTATGTACGTATTTACACCACTAGCTCGACGGTAAGGGAAATCATCGGGACGAAACCTGCAAATTCAGAAAACTTTGGATTTGTAACCATGATCCGATCCAAATATTGGCTGGTTTCCCTATCTTGGGGTTACGAAGGCCAGATCGGCAGTCGCTTAAATGTAATTGCCAGACTCGCTAAATCCTGGATCACGGTCAAAGCACGGGACATAACACTAGGAAGATGATGAAGTATAATAATTACTTACGTCATTTTTTCGTTAAGTACTCTATATGACGTGCACAATGCGTGTATGTTATGACCAAAACAAAATGTAAGTAGCCCATGATAATTTTTTTTTAAATAATGTTATTTGCCATGATCGCAATGTATTAAGGATTTTAAGATATAGATCTACTTATTCCATAACACGCATCGCGTTTTCAAAAATATTTCCAGCTTTCATTTAAAGAGGTTTAGGTCCTCTATAAAAATAAAAACTTGAGAAAATATTTTTGTTTGGCGGTATAGTAAGTTAGCCATAATTATCATATTTTTTAGTCCAGTGTTGGTCTGGGACTTAAAAGAATTTTCCAACTGTGTTTCTTGCCTGGCATGTCGTAAGAGACGGCTAATGGTATATTGGGTTTTGGGTATGTGATTGTGTAGGCGATAATCTTAACCAGCCCAGTTTTATTTTTGGCTGAATGTGGCTAAAGGAGCCAGCTGTCCTTTGACTCTGTCAACCTACCCCTTCGGGTAATGGGCGTGATGTTATGTTTGTATGTATGTATCATATTTTTTATTAATTTTTGTAATTTGTTTGTACAATATAGAGTAACCATTAATTTCAATTGTTCCTTTAAGCTAGTTTGGTATATATTCCTTTACGCATAAATGTTATACTTATCACTCAGTACCAGACAGAATAATTTCCGTAAAACAATCAGAACACGTGTGGAGGAGTGAGCCACGGTCGATTTTACGAACGAATAATTTAATAGACCGGCCCTAATCACAAACAACTGTCCATGGATAGGGGACGAGAAAGTTAAATGACAACTGACAAGTGCAATAAAAACAGATGAGGTTGGAGTATGCATGTTTAAACACCCTAGTTAAGCAATGATATTACATATAAATAAGACGCAGTTAAGTTATAAGCACGCGCAATAGTTGAAGACTCGAAAAAGACCCAATTGGGCCATTTTGTGACAATTGTTTTCATTTACGCATGATGTGTAGCTGCTAGCCGTCTTTTGTGGATGCTGTTTAAATCATGCTATATTTTAATATTTCTTCGTCTATGTTGTCAAATCAATCATGCTATCCTATAATTTAAATGTATTGTCACTGACTTCAGAACATTTTTTACATTTTATAATTAGTAAAATATAATTTCTTGTTGGGTAATATTTTTATTTGTAGTGTAAGAAGCATTCGACCCCGATTGTTTGCAATTTTGTCCAGAACATTATTTGCAAAATTGTAGTATTACTTAACAGTTATTTAGATAAGTACTATTTTAAAAACGTCTTATGGCGGATCCTTGCATTTTTGTGCCATTAAATATTCATGTGGAAATATTTTTAACTAGCATATTTATGTCACGTAATAGCGCAGTGGAGTGCAAAATTACACAGCATTTATACACTATAACCATTCAATAAAAATACTCATTATTTTGACTTTTTTATGGTTAAAGTACAATGCGCATAATGTCTTGTATTACATATAATAAACTAGAATTATTTTTTTCTCTGCATGTAAGGTCAATTTGTAATGATATCAAAATATTACAAAATCAAAAAAAATCAGTTTTAAAAAAATCAAAATCAAAAATAGTTTAAATAATGATTATGTATTTATAGTAAACATGTTGTACACAAGGAACATCAAACTACACAGCCCAAGCATTCCCTCAATCTATTATTTTTTTACTCCCCTCATTTTCTCCGGCCATGACGTTCACGCATTCAGCCAAGCTGGCCGTTCTTCCGCACCGGTACCATAATGCCGCGTAAAATTCTCCGATACATTACCACGTGCATCGTATGTTATGCACAAGTGTGCAAGTGACCTTTTGATGCACTTTGCGCGGTTGGGTAATCTTTTAGGTTTATTATGTCATTGATTGCACCGAATTGTTGGCTTTGATGTCGAAGGCGAGCCGTGGAATGTCGTTAAGTCTGCAACTGAAGTTTAAAGTATGACTATCTGTGTTTTTAGAATGTCAAGATAATTTGACATACAATATAGTTGCGTTCGGTCGCTGGTATGAAGTGCCGATTATTTTATGGTATAGCTTGTTTTGTGCATTTGATTCTAAAGGTGCAGAAATAATTTTGATAGAAGCATAAAGTATCGGTTGAGACATCTTAGTAAGTAGAAATATTTGAAACTAGCTTTTAACTGCGGCTTTGCTTGCGTGGAAATCTGTCCTTTAAAGCTCTTAGGCTGTCACACATCCCGCGGGATCTATATGTTTTTTAAAGATAAATTTCCTTTGTACTTTTATAAGGTTCAACAACTTTGAGCGTTCTAAATTTCATTATATGAAATTAAGTAAGCTACTAAATTTTTATTACAAAGCATTATTGAAATTGCAAAAAAATATTCCTTACGCATTATTCTTTTATTTAGCAAACAAAATATTATAAAGTTATAGCGCGTTATAGTACCGCGTGACGTTACTATGTGTGTAAAATTTTACTGTCCAAGTGACGTAAGGCGCCCCGTTTCAGATCTTTGAAGCGCTGTATCTTTGTAATTTATTGAGTATTAGGTACCTAGATAAAGCAAAAAATACTTATTAAATGTCTCTCGATAATTTTACTTACAAACTATAAAAACATTTTGAGTATACTAGCCTACTGGTTAAGCGGTTAAAGCGTGAAGAAGTGACAGACATAATAGATTTCTAGGTCAAGCAAATCTAGAATCTCTGCCTTAAAAACTCGGATTGGTGACTAAAATTGATGTATGTAACTGCTTTCGCAAGATTGTTGTGGTTAAAATAAGCCACCCGTAGGCTAAAATGTTAGCCATAACTTGTACAGGGTGCACTTGTAGTTTCCTATATCTTCGTAAGTTTATGGTCAACATTTAATGATAATTAAAGAATTATAAGTATTTATAATTAGTAATTAGTTGCTTAATTATAGCAGTAGCTATCTACATATTCTACTTAAGTATTGTGTGAAATTAAGAAGTAATGTAATTAAATGTTTATGTGAGCGATTTTACGATTATTTCAGAAGTTAGATAGGTCATAAATATATTTAATTAGATTTTTAATAGATATGGCTTGGAAACGTTTTACAAAAGAGAAAATATTAACTTTTTTAATAAAAAAGAAATTATATTTTGTTTAAGTTTCTGTTTCAAAATTACATTAAAAAAATATGTTAACTTCTCCTCCTTTCCTTTTTCGGATTTAAAAAGAAGAGCAAATGTACACATTTTTCCTGATGCAGACAAGAATTACAATTAAATGTCTGCATCAGGAGAAATCATAATCTCTACCTAATGGGCTAATAGGTACCTACAAAGTTAAAATTTATTGTCCCATGTTGTCCTGGGACTTGGCCAATGTTGATCTGAGACAAAAAAAATGTGCCAACTGTGGTTCTTGCATAGCATGTCGTAAAAGGCGACTACTGGTATATCGGGTTTTGGTTGTGTAGGTGACAAGCTAGCCACTTGTCACTGCTTTTTCACAGCTTTCCATCCAACCCAGCCCACTGTCCCATGTTGATCTGGGACTTAAAAAGAATATGACAACTGTGGTTCTTGTCTAGCATGTCGTAAAAGGCGACTAATGGTATATCGGGTTTTGGGTATGTTATTGTTTTTTTGTATATTTTTCACAATGTTCCGTCTACCCAGCCCAGTATTATTTTTGGCTGAATGTGGTTGCAGGGGCATGCTGGCCCTTTGACTCTGCCTACCCCTTCGGGGATTATGGACGCGATTATGTTATGTTGAAATTGAATATTGAGCACAAAAATTCAAAAGATAAATATTTTACTCCCTTTATTGGAGACAATAACGTAAATATATTTTTTTAATATAATAATGTACAATATACTCGTAATTTTTTTTTTTTTTCCCAGACTGGCACACCAATTCCCTAGTTCCAAACTAAGCTAATGCTTGTGCTATGGATACTAGGTGAACGGATAGACATACTTAAATATGTTTATAAACATCCATGACTCGAGTACAAATGTCCACGTTCATCACACGAAACATTTGCCCCTAGCGGGATTCGAACCCGCGACCCTCGGTTTCGTGGCCAGGATCTCTGACCACTCCACCAACGGGCCTGTCAATAATATTACAAAACCTGTATAGACAAATAAGTAGAAAAAGTATGAAATGTATTTACAAATATTTTATAGCTAGGTAATACAAGCCATAAAATATATGTAATTTGTAGGTTAAACATTTAACTTTAATTTCGTAATAATGAGAACATTTATCGAAAACTGTTCACACCATATAATGGTTCTTTTATTACCGGACAGTTCGAAACTTCGCTACAACAAAAAAAATATATTGTAGTAAAAATACTTAAATACTTATTAGAGGCTATAAAATATATCTATCAATTTTGTAAAAAAAAATAATAATAATTGCGCGAACCGCTATTTCGCTACGACGTCGGATGCGCCCGCGCCGCCCACTGTTTCCACAGACTTCCGGTCCGATGATAATCGATCAAATTATGTTATTATTAGGGATGCGTTGAAATCCCCTATGGGGTCACCGGATTCGGCTTTGGAGCCGAATGTTTTGTAGTGTCAGATATTGGAATACAAGTATTTGATTGTACCCACAAGCAAACAAGTTAGGATCTTTTGTAATTATATTAAGGTTTAATATTTGTGCTTTTCAATTAAACATGGCTTTCATTTTTGTATTCACCTTATACAAATTTGAAATAACAGAACTATTTTTTTAATTATAAGCATAAATATTACATTTTTAGGTATGGCTTCCGTGACTGTATATTTAAATATTGTTATGTACAAACGCGGCAGATATATTTTTCTTAATCAAAAGATACAATGACATATTACAAATGGGTCATAGTTCATACATTTTTTTATTAACACGACAAAAGACTAAAATATCGGCCAAAATCGGGCCGAAAAAATGCAACAAATTCCCATGAAACCGAAAATTCGAGCGAAACGCAAAAATCTTTCGGCACCAACGCGCGTCCCTACGCGTATTATCCGACCTGCATGGTCAGGGCCCATTGGTTTTTTCGATCATTTCGATTATTCGCTTGGTAATAGCATCGGCGCAAACGGTTAAATGTGTACACAATAGCTCAGATGTTCACCGAGATAAACACTCGATTACGGCAAAGTTAAATACAAAATTATGTTTATTATGATTAACTGTACACCTTTGCATGGTTGGTGAGCGTTTGTGTAATTTCGGTGCGGTGAATGGTAGGTATAATTGGGGACAAAAATGTGCGACAATTATTGAGAGCAAGTTTAATAATATATTTTGATACGAGTATTACTGTGGTAAGCAGTTGATGCATATCGTCGTAAAGTGTTAGTTGTTAATGGTAAAGGGCGGTTATAGCTTACTGGTTAGCACACGTCTCATATGCGAGGAGTATTTATTCAAACCCGGATACCAATTTTTTATTTTTATATTTTTATTTTTTTATTTTTTATTTTTATATCCGACTACTTCACATACATTGATCTGACTCCGAGGTAAGTAGCTTAAGGACTTGTGTTACGGATATCAGAAACAATAGTGGTATTACAAATATATACTTAAATATTGGATATTAACACCCAGACACAGAACAAACACAAGTATTCATCATACGAATGTTTGTCCTGGGTGGGAATCGAACCCACAACTCTTGGCGCATGGGGCAGGGTCACTACCGAATGCGCCATCGAGCTAGTCAAATTTATACCACTAGTTATTAAGTAGAATTGTTATTGTATACATGGTGATTTAAAAGAGTAACTACTGAGTTTCTTGCCGGTTCTTCTCGGTAGAATCAACGTTCCGAACCTGGCGGTAGAATCACTTTTTTGTATTATTATGACTATTCATAAGTGCTATTGTTGAGCCTACATAAATAAAGATATTTCTGCATATTTCTATTTCTAGCTCAGTACCTATAGGGGCTAAAACCTACGCATTTATTTTATCACTTATAAATATCGAATAATTAAATCTTAAATCTCTGCCTATCCCGCTAGGAAAATAGCTTGATAGTAGTAGTAGATCTGAAAATCAAGGGGTTTATGAAGACAATACCAATACAAGTAATCTATAGATACTTAAAATAAATAGTTCGCGTCTCGAACCTATGGTGCTGTACTTACCTACTGATAATGTCCATTTCTGTTTGCTGCGACACAAGCATTGAGCTTAGTGCAGTAATCGAAGGCTATATTGTTATTGTACTGTCCACAATGGTAAATAAACAATTTTTTTTTTATCTGTAGAGAGGTCAATTCTGTACATGAAATATATTTTCAAAATAACTCTCAGGGGGTGATTAGTGATCGATACTGATGCCAAAAATGCAATCAGTAAAATTTTTGTCTGTCTGTCTGTCTGTCTGTATGTTCCTTATAGAAACAAAAACTACTCGACGGATTTTAACGAAACTTGGTACAATTATTCTTCATACTCCTGGGCAGGTTATAGTATACTTTTCATCACGCTACAATCAATAGGAGCAGAGTAGTGAAGGGAAATGTTGGGAAAATGGGAGCAGTTACTCCATTTTTAAGCTTCCGTCGCGTGTGTAGCCTTAATGGTTAAAGTTACATAGAAATCATGTATGACGGAAATAGTCTTTATAATATTAACCATAAACGCGGGTGACACCGCTGGCACAGCTACTATAACCTATATTACTTATTTCAAGTTATAATTAAATGGTGCATGTAAATACGTTTATTTTACTAATATTAAAATAATACTAATATTATAAACGCGAAAGTTTGTATGGATGGATGGATAGATGTGTGGATGTTTGTTACTCTTTCACGCAAAAAGTGGATGGATTTAAATGAAACTGAGTAGTTAAAGCGTTAGAATAACACATACGCCATATTTCATCAATGTACTATACGAGCAAAGCCGCGGGCAGAAGCTAGTTAAATATAATGGAGTAATACAAAAACATCAAAAAATATGGCGATTGATGGAGTCGTAGTTAGATTATTGTTATTTATCCATTTCATTTCGCGAAAAATAACAACTGTCAACAGATGTGCAGCGAAATTTGTTTTCTATCAATTTAAATGGGAAATCTTTAGTTTCAAACTCCAAATGAGATTCGGTACACAGTACAAAAAAGATAACAGTAGAATGGATGAAACCTGCAAATTCAAACCACTTTGGATTTGTAACCATGATCCAAAAATTGACTGGTTCCTCTATCGTAGGGTTACGAAGGTCAGATCGGCAGTCGCTTCAATGTAATTTCCAGACCCGGTAATAAATATAAATCCTGGATCATGGTCTTAGCGGACCCCGACTAAGCACGGAACATAACGCTAGGAAGATGTTGTGGATACTGGTCGAAAAGTGTTTTTATGTTGTTAACATCATCATATATACAGTGTTCGTTTAATTTAAAGTCCATGTTCTTTATATAATTGGTAAGCTGTCGTATCACATATCTAGTAACGTATCACATAAGTAAAAGTTTCCAGTTCTTCAATCAATAACAACAACCCATCAAAAACACAAGAAATCTTGATAATTCATGCAACGTGTTTAGCAGTGAAAGTTGATTTTATTTTATTTTTTGTGTACTTAAATAATACAAAAAGGATTAATGGAACTTCCACAACACGTATTACTAGTAAGAGTCTTACTTTTTCACATTTTACTTCGCTCAACTTCAACCCTTACGTCGCTCTCATATGTAGGCCCGAAGCACGGTCGGGGGTCTATTGTGCCCCAGTGGGCGAGGCGCCCTGCGGTTCGCGAATTCGTCCAAAACGCTACAAATTGAGCACTCTTCACGTTCGCGTTCCGAGCGCGCCACGTTGAGTTTTGGAGTGATTCTAAAGGGTTTTATGAGTTGGTTAAATTAAACGACTTTTTATAATCGTACGAGTGCATCTAGATTGTATAAAAGTGACTGCAATGTGTGCATCGCTTTCGTTTAAATTGTGAAGTAAGCATTTTTTAGTTTTTAAATTGAACTTTTTAACACCATAGATAATTGATAATTCAGATATGTTTAGTCTTTATGTTAGTGCATACTTTACCCGCTCAGTCTTATTATTAAAAAAAGTAAGTAGATATTGTAGTACTTCAGCTCTCTCTGCCTACACCACTAGGGAAGTGCATTTAGTTTAGTTAGTTAGTTAGATATCATGTGCAACTACCTTCTTCCGGAACCAGAATTAACAGATAAGGAATAAATTCTCCCCATTCGAAAGCTAAAGCCAGGTTTAAGACCGGATTTATAAATAGCAAGCAGGTGGTGGTTTTTATGTATCTGACACTAACATCGGGACATTCGTAAGAAAAATTGAGCACTGATCACCATTAGAGCTAAAATGTTCACAGCAACTCAAAACAAATCACAAAGAACACCGGAAAACCGGAACGCATACGCTGATTGCCATCGCAGCATCCACGCATTATCACCGTGTGAATGCGTCGAAATAAACAAAAAACTACAAACTCCAATCTCGGGACGCATAAGCGACCGCAACGGTTGCGGTCGACTACAAAGTAGTAGAATGACTACATGAGATTGTGGTTGACGGTTTTTTCCGTGTTGGAAATGTTGGTACTTTATCAGCGGTGTAACTTTGGCCATGGTTTGCAGATAGAGCTGTAGAGGGTGCAAGCAAGATTTGCATGGCCAGGACCTACAGCCCTAGGAAATAGGGATAGTATTTGTAGATGTATGAATAGACACGCAGATAACATCAGGCACTAGCAGACAATATTTGTTAAAAATACAAAAACGCTATTAACAAGCGGATTTTTCCTGTTCAATATGGGGCAAAATTCCTTGAACTTAGATGGAGCACCCAGTCTAAGAATGCGCATGCATATAATGCTATAGTTAGTTCAAACCTACGCAAAAAGCGATAGGATCTTGATGATGTATGTATGTATTTACATTATTATTTATGAGAGGTACTTATGAGTGGTAGTCAAAAGTACTTCTCATAAATAATAATGTACATACATACATACATAATCAGGATCCTATTGATTTTTCCGTAGGTTTAAAATAACTAGAGCCATGGCTTATGAGACCCGTGTTTATACTATTGAGCATGCGCATTCATATACTGGGTGCCCCCATCTAAGCTGAACTTCAGTGCCAAGGTCACTAGTTAGAGGATACCCATAGACTGATCTCGCATGTATGTTCTATTATAGCATATATATTTTAGGTAGTTTTTTAGTTTTTACGTAGCAGAAAGAAGTTTTTACTTATGACTTTACGTGATGATTGTTTGACATTTCATCGTCATCATCATCAGACTACCACATACATTGATCTGATTACGAGATAAGTAGCATATGCACTTGTGTTACGGATTTCAGATTCAACAGTGTTATTTACAAATATACTTAAATATTGGATAATAACACCCAGACGCAGAACAAACACAAGCATTCGTCATACGAATGTTTGTCCTGGGTGGGAATCGAACCCACAACTCTTGGCGCATGGGGCAGGGTCACTACCGAATGCGCCATCGAGCCAGTCAAACATATGTGTCCATATTATGCTGAAAGAGTGATCATCTGTAGCTTGATGCAAAACTACGTACACAGCTCAACCTGCCGATAGCACTCTACAGTTTTTACTTATCACAAACCCAGAGTGTTGCAGGTCGCACCTCATTCGTCGCTGAGAGGAGCGCGACCGCAACATTTGCGCGACAAGTCTGCGCGCCGGGTGTTACCTAACAACTGTACTACAAGTTCTCGGGTTGCGACCGAATTGAATAAATAATGGTTTCATTTATTTGGTTAGTTTACATACAAATTAGCAGTAAACTCTAATTTACCGATGACTGACGATAAATGCACAGCGCAAACTACTGAAAGTGGAACCGTGAAAATGTCGCACCGACGTCACACATAGTGTAAGTAGGTATACCTAACCCCTTTTTTAGCGAGGTGCCTTACACGCCGTCACACCATTCGGGGGAACGGTGGCGTGTGGTACTCCCAGATCCCTTTGCACAAGATGGAGTCGCTGAGGAATACCTAACAAACTCCATGGCGCTTCTGCATCGCCTTTAGTTAATGAGATTGGGGGAATCCAAATGAACATTAACTACCTCAGCGCCACCGAAGGTAAGTAAACCACTAAGAAGGTTAAATGGGATTAACAGATTTAGTAAATTCGTCTTTTTTGCAATAAATATATGCTATAGAATTCGCGGGCGGCAGATTTTTTAAATTATTATTCAAATTTAAATTTTAAGCAGACGCCAACACTATCGTTATATCACACACACTTTTTATCGGACATAACAATAATATTACACATGGATGGTAGGCATCTGCTCCTCTACCACGAACGTTGGATGATATTATCATGTATTATGAAGAGGAAAGATTTGATTGTTTGTTTGTTTGTATTGAATAGGCTCCGAAACTTCTAGACCGATTTGGAAAATTCTTTGACCAATAGAAAGCTACATTATCAGCAAGTAACATAGGCTTCTTTTCCTACTGGATTATTCCTACGAAAACGGGAACTATGCAGGTAAAACCGCTGGGCGCTGCTAGCACTAGAATATTCTCATTTAATATCAGTACATACATTGACTTTTTTGATTTGATTAACTGGCCCGAGTGGTCAAAGATTAGCCACGAAACCAAGGGGCCGCGGGTTCGAATCCCGCTAGGAGCAAATGTTTCGTGTGAAGAACATGGACATATGTAATTGAGTCACAGATGTTTATAAACGTATTTAAGTATGTCTATCCGTTCACCTAGAATCCATAGCGCAAGCACAAGGTTAGTTTGGGACTAGGGAATTGGTGTGTCAGTCTACATAACATCATGTATCAACTTTAACATCATATCAGTATCACGGCAAAAGATAATGTTGAGATGATTCTTTGTTTCTTTTTTTCAGCACTCCTTCTCCATATAAACTTTAACGTCCAAATCTCATACTCCTCCGTCCGCGTAATTCTTATAAAAAGGGGGTGCAAAGTTTTTTGCTTCACGTATTAATATATAGATGGATAATATTGGATTCTTCTGCTCATCTGTCTTCGATTTTAAAGTTTCAAAAATATGTTGCCGTACATTTTTAAAAACATCTTAACTCATAGTTGTATGCATTCCAATAAAATACCTAATCAGGATCGTTGTTTTAAATTATTTCTTCAGTTATTCTTTCTTTTTTTCACACTTAAAGTTTTCTACTCTCCATAATTCTAGTAATAACGAATAAACTTCAACAATTCATCACGTATAAGTTCTTTCAAAAAACCACAGTTTTCATAGTAACACAAAAGAAGGCTTTTAATGACGGGGTTAAAAACAAATTGCGAAGATGTGGGTCTATTTAACGTAGGCGACAGATTCGCGTCTCGGCGGATCGACAAACCGCCGTAGGGGCGAGGGCGGCGGGTGCGCGCTCAACCCTGAAATGAGTTCGGCAAGGGGTGAGGCCCTAGTGTAAGCGGGCTTGGGGAAATGATAACTTTTACCCTAAGAACTAACTACCACTAACCATCTAAAAGTCATAATAGTTACCTACTAAGCTACCTACTACTTTTTCGGCTGAATGTAGTTAAGAAGGCTAACTGTGTTATTAATACAAAATATCACAATAAAGTTGTGGTATTTGGGAAATCCGAAGATGCGTCTATAGTGTCAGCAATTCTATTCAAACAGAAATATTTTATTACTACTTTCTCTGTGTAGAAATACGACTTAAAAATGGTGTTATGCCTAAATGTTTAATTTCAAACTAGCAAAGAGAATTAAACAAAGTAATAGCCACTTATTACGGCAGTTTAAGAGCAATCTGTGTTATAAGACCAGAATTTTAATACATGTACATTTTTAATGGAATTTGCAGAATAGTTTATCGATGAATAAATAATCTAACACTCCTCCATCCGCCTATTCTCTTTAACATTCGCAATTTTACTTAGCTACATTAACAGGATTGCAAATACTTTGACTGGCTCGATGGCGCATTCGGTAGTGACCCTGCCTCATGCGCCAAGAGTTGTGGGTTTGATTCCCACCCAGGACAAACATTCGTGTGATAAATACTTGTGTTTGTTCTGTGTCTGGGTGTTAATATCCAATATTTAAGCCACTGTTGATTCTGATATCCGTAATACAATTGCTAAGGCTACTTACCTCGGAGTCAGATCAATGTATGTGATATAGTCGGATATTTATTATTATTTATTAAAAAAAAAAAATACACTGCTAAAGAAATAATTTCGTAATCTCCAACAGTGGGGCCGCACAGTTGTTTCTGCGACACAAGCCCTGGGGACGTAAACAGCCCTGTTTAAATTACGGTAGGCTCTGGTGTGTCTTTGGAGCCCTGCCCCGCCCGCTGGTTAACAATGTGAGGTGAGCGGGTCTGATGGACCCGACGTCGATGGAAGACGTCCCCGGCGTTTTAGGGTTAGCTAAACCTAATTCGGTTTGTGTGTCTCTTTTATATGGAGCATATATTATGATAAGTAAATAAGAACATATTATATATTATTACTGGTACTACGAGTGTACTAGGGGTGGGTAGATTCGACTGTCATACATTAAATAACAAGATTGTCGAGATTTTAGTGTTAAGATAAGACTAAAAATACCACTATTTAGTTCAGTGGCCTAATGTATTTTATAAAATTACACACATCTCGCCCGCAATCCCCGAAGGTGTAGGTAGATTTCTAAATACATGTCAAGTTCTCTAGAACACTATTAACCAAAATTTAGTTCAGTTCGATTAAAAGTTGTGGTAAAGGACAAGAGGCTATCTTGTGGCATACAATCACTTTCTATACAATTTTATGACATGCTAGGCAAGGGACACAATTGGCGCATAATTGAGTCCCAGACCAACAGGAGACTGACACAATTATAATTTCTTTGTTTGACTAGATTCGTGACAATATGGAATGTCTATCCTATCATCTACCATCTATAAACGAACCAATCATTACGGAGTCAAGACCATACACGGTCATTCTATCTGGTGGATTCTTTATTCTATGTAGGCACACTCTCCTTTTTACGACACCACATACGCCATTCAGGTCACAAACAGGTCCTGCCCGAACACAAGCGTTGCTGTTAATTTCGATGCCGCCGTAGCAACTTATGCTGAGGTATGGACCTGGTTGGCATAACAGAAATAACATAGTTATTTCATATATATATATTTTCTTTTCGTGTTTGTGTTTCATGTTGTATTATTTGTCATTTTCTTTCCATAACTTTTTTGTCATGTCTTGTTTTGTAGTTTTCTGTTTTTGTTATAACAATAAATGTTTTTTTTCTTTCTTTATTCAGAAAGCCCTCTTTAAACTACACACAATAACATAGACTGTGTTAAACCTAGTGAAGTTTCCTAAGCACCAGAGCAGCATTTAGCGACGTCATAATAACAGGGTGACCGCGTCGACTAGCCGGCCGGGCTCTCAAATTGTTGTGTTTATACTTAATAGTGAGTAATCACACCTCTTGAGTCAGCTTTTTATAGATACTGATCGGCGATTATTTTGATGCTACCTTTCGGCATGGCCGACCTCTGTAGACTGTGACTGGGGATTACACGTGTCGAGATCGGGTTTAAAAAAAAAAAGGGGAATTTGACAGGTTGCCAGGGTGCTTAGCCAAATGCGCGCGAGCGATTCCATAACAAACTTCGCTAACGCTCGTATCGCGTCACAGACTTATTCTGGTGGACAAATCGGGATCTAACTAAGAGGAGCGGTGGTAGCTCAATGGTAAGGACACGCGCCTCTTAACCGAGGAGTGCGGGTTCAAACCCGGGCACGTACCTCTGGATTTTTCAAATCTATATACGTATTTAAACCAATAGCTCGACGGTGAGGGAAAACATCGTGTTGAAACCTGCAAATTCAAATACCTTTGGATTTGTAACCATGATCCAATAATTGACTGGTTCCCCTATCTTAGGGTTACGAAGGTCAGATCGGCAGTCGCTTCAATGTAATTACCAGACTCACTAAATCCTGGATCATGGTCTAAGCGGACCCCATCGAAGCACGGGACATAACGCTAGGAAGATGATGGAAATCGGGAACTAACAACGAGTTTCGCACTATAAGTTCTTAGTAAACCAGTCTGTGGTGCGATACGATCGGTAAGTACCTTATGGAATTGCTAGCGCGCATTTGGCAAAGCACCCTAGTCTAGTTAAGTAGATCAGGAGACTGATTTTATGGCAGTATTAGAGTAAAGGACGACTGGGCCTTGGCTGTGAAATCACAGAACTTGGGTTCAAACTCCACTAGGGGCAAATGTTTGAAATGTTATAACAGATGATGTACGTACTCGAGTCATGAGTGTTTCTTAAACCATATGTGTTCAGGGTTTGCCTGCGTGATTTTATAGTACGTATGTATTTATAAGTACCTAGCGTTATTTCATCTTACTTGTGGATCGCTTGGACCTTATTCATCATCTGATCATGAATGTTAAAGAAGCGAGTGAGGTGTGTAAGGATCTTGCCATATAGCGTTCGGCTCTCCTTGCATACCCTGCTAGGGAAGTGGCGTGAAGTTTAAGTAGTAGTAGTAGTCATCTGACCTTCGTAACTCTTTAAAACTAGTTATTTTATTGAGCAGATTTCCTCACATTATTTTTCCTCTCTGACGAACTAATGGTATAAATATGTATTTGAAACTTCCAGAAGTAAACTCCGGTTCAGGTCTAAGTCTGAACCAATACTTCTCGTATGTACGACGAGGCCGAACCACTAAGCCACCGAGCTATCTCCGCTCTACATATGTTTGTCTGCGTGCACTCCGAAAGTCTGGCAGTTGCCGTCAGCAGCAGTCACGCGGCTGCGCCGGCGCAGGCCCGGGTGTCCGGCTAATGGCCGTAATCGGCCGCTAATCGGACCACAATTTACGAAATTGTCGATCCATGTCGGCGGCTGGGTTGGATTGGCTGAGTGATGTGCGAAGGCATCGACTAATATGCATATGTATCGATAATTTTTGACTCTTGCTTCCTTTCTTTAATTTATCCTAATCGCAATAAAGATTTTGACAGGGCCGTTGCTTGAGTGAGAACCGGGCCACGAAACAGAGGGTCGCGTGTTTAAATTCCGCTAGGGGCAAATGTTTCAAGTGATGAACGTATTAAAGTATGAACTAGGGAATTGCTGTATCAGTTTGGAGAATTTATTTATTTGACTTTTCTAGTAGAGGTCTGCATTGATGAGGAGTCTATATTTTTCTGGTTGTGATGAATGATTTAATCCTCACACCAGACCCAGATGTGTTGTAGGTTTCCTAAAGCACCAAGCTGGTTTAAATCTTCTAACCTCACAGAATATCTCAAAGTCAAAGTTGAAATACTCTTTATTTATATAGGTTTAAAATAAACACTTATAAATCGTCAATTCAACAAGAAAATCAACTAATAATATAAATCTACCAGCGTATATTAGATTAATACCGTAATAATGTTCCATGGAGTATTTGTGTAACTAGGAAAATATTCAACAATAGTTACTTATAATAGGCGGCTAATGATATTTGGGTTAGTGATTGGTTTAAGCAACGAGCTAGCCACTTGTCATTACTATTTCACATTTGTCCAACAAATGCAAGTCAACTTTGTTTCTAGCTAAATGGTCTAAGGAGGTATATTGCTCCTTGGACATTCACTATCCCAGCGAGGATTGTGGGGGATGATATGTACTGTTTGTAAGTAGTACTTATAATTTTTACTTCCTCAACTTTTCTGAAACGCATTAAAATATTTTTATTGGTAGACACCGAGAATAACTTTAAATGTTGAGGGAAACTTATCAAAAGTCCCAATAACTTTTACCTTTTAAAATTATTTAATTTGACTGCGGAAGATCAGATAAGCGTTTATCGATTTCCAAAAAACAATTTCATCCAATACCTATGCGGAATAGACTTATCGATAATCGCATCTCGACCACATTGTTTGTAACAAATTATACGAAAAAAGATGTAAAATTGGCAGCGAACCGCCGGCTGACCCCCGTATTGATCACAATAATCGATCGTGTGCCAGGTAATTGCGTCGATCGACCCATTATGTCATTATACTCGTCAGACCGAAACAATAGATTCTACAACCAACCAAAAACCTACTCTACAACAAAGCCACTAAGTTCTATAATACAACAACGGAGTAAATTGCGCTTGCGCTCTTACTAAAATCACAAAAAAAGCATAATCGTTTTTAAATTTGGAATTTTATAATAAAAGACAATAGAGTCCAGGTTCGGAAATAGTGGCCGCTTGTGAATGTTCCAATTTCAAAATTGGCGATGATCGTCTGGCGGGCGCCTGCGCGTGACATCATGACATGACAGATGACAGTCGCTTTGGGTTAAATTTTGAAATAAATTCGCGGGTTACGCAATTGCTGTAAAGGGGCTTACATACAAGGGGCAGTATATCGATATATCATTAATAAACTCCCGAAAGGGAATAAAAAAATATAACGAATCATCTGGTGCTTCTTGATACCTTCCAATCAAGTCCCGGGATATTTACAGGCCCGTTGGTCGAGTGGTCAGAGAGACCCTGGTCAGGAAACCAAAGGTCGCGGGGTTCGAATCCCGTAGGGGCAAATGTGTGTGGACGTTTGTACTCGAGTCATGGATGTTTATAAAACGTATTTAAGTATGTCTATTAGTTCACCCAGTATCCGTAGCACAAGCCTAAAAGCTTAGTTTGGAACTAGGGAATTGATGTGTCAGTCTGGAGAATTTATTATTATTTACTAGCAGCGCCCCGCGGTTTCACCCGCGTAGCTCCCGTTCCCGTCGGAATACGAGGATAAAATATAGCCTATGCTACTCGCTGATAAAGTAGCTTTCTATTGGTGAAAGATTTTTTCAAATCAGTTCAGTAGTTTCGGAGCTTATTCAATACAAACAAATAAACAAACAATCAAATCTTTCCTCTTCATAATAGTTATTAGAATGATACATTTTCTGTGATTAAAAGTGTCATTTCCTTTCTTGATGTTCAAAATCCTATCTCAACTCCTTAGCACCTAACGTTCAGCCAGAGTTAGTTTCGTATTTATAATAATGTATAATTTAGTAAGGATTTATTCAGCAACAATTTCAAAATTAAATTAAATCTAATCCATATCAAAATCTAGTAGATACACCTATACAATAAGCTTAGAGTATATTAGTTTTAATTTAAACCATTTAATTATCTAAACTATTATCATATAGCCGAGATACATTCTGGACTATCTTCCAAAGGACACTCATTCGGCTTGCAAATTCTAATAAGACAATTCCAAATCCGCCGTGTAAGGAATCCCACAGAATAACATAAGAGCAAAACCTCATTTTTATGTCGTCCACACAAAAAACCCATACCGCAGTCATACTGCGACGTTTATGGGGTATGAATTTTAGCGGCCAGTCTGATGTGGCCGCCGACCGCAGCCTCTATACTCTATGGTCTCGAAAGGCTGTATGGTGCGATTCTTTTGCTTCGCATATGACCACAGTGGAGTGTAAAATATGTATGGGAACGAACATCAGTCGAATGATGTAGTCTTATGTTTCGAAATTCCGCTTTTCACTCCATTAGTATAGTGAGCTGAACGCTGACGTAATTTCTGAAGTCATCTAATGGATTTGTCCCATGTTGGTGTAAGACTTAAAAAGAACGTGCCAACTGCGTTCCTGGCCTAGCATGTCGTAAAAGGCGACTTATCGTGTATTGAGCATTGGGTTTGTGATTATGTAGGCGAGCTAGCCACATGCCCCTAATTATTGTCCAATGCACCTTTATTTTAACCTTAAGTTAAAAAAAAAATTAAAGCTAAATGGTGTTTAACGACCTCTTTCCCCCTTAGACTCTGGCCACCCCTTTGGGGATTTCGGGTGTGACGTTATTCATGTATGTATCTGAAAACTTCACAGTATTAAGTTCTTATCTTAATCGGGGTTTTCTTAGACCATGATCCCCGATTTTGCGAGTCTGGTTCCGAGATCTATGGATCTTTGTAACTAACTAGATGATGGCTTTTATCAATCTCAAGACATTTGTTAGCCAGGGTCCGAGTGGAAATCAGCCCAGCTGGCTATCACCACCCTGAATCTATAGTCAAACTAACCCGCAGTGCAGTACACTTTCACCACGCTGCTTCACCGCTACAAATCACGGGGGCCGTTAACGCCCAGACACGACCTTCAAAAAAACTAACTTCGATTAATCCGAGCTAAAAACTAATCAAGCCTATCTGAAAATGGACAAACAAAAGACCTTAGTTCCCAAGTGGACTCGTAAAAGGAAAGTAAAAAACAAAGAAATGAATGGAGGCGGTCCGCTCCTTCGGTACATAAATCATGGCCAGGATCCCGGGTAAGATTTTAATAAACATGAGAGGCTATCTCGGGAATATTCATTCATGGGTGCGGGTTTTTTTAAATATTAATTACTGATAGGTCGTGTGAAGACGCTTTGTTTTGGTGGCCAGTTCAAACATGGGCAAGGTAGCCTGTTTGCTTTGACTTACTTCTATTTTAAGAATTATAAATGATCAATGGCGTATGTAATGGAATCAACGTGTTCAGTGGAGGAGGTAGAGTATGGGAGAATAGGGATGATGACTGCATTAAAAAACTATGATTCTATTTAGTCCGTCAGTTAGATTATACAAAAATAATAGACACATATTTTTCGCTTTATGAAATTAAAAATCACAAAGATAAAGAGCATCAAAGTTTTGGAGTGGGGGCTTGCGACGTCACTATTTCGTAAAAATTGTACGAAAGTGTGACATCACACGCAACTTGAATGCGTTGAATCTTCGTCAATGTTTGTTTGACAAATAAATAAAAAATAACTAAACTTCGCGCCTCTTCCCTAGCGGGGTAGGCAGAGAGAACCGAACGCCATATGGCACGATCCTTACACACCTCACTCGCCTCTTCAACATTCATAATCCTTTTCATACAAGCTCTACGATTTTTATGACTCCTAACATCACCTTCTTTTAATACACGACCAATCTGATCGTGGTAGGTGAGCCTGGGCCTTCCGCGGCTCCTACATCCTTCCACATTCGCATTGTATATCTGTTTAGTCAATCTTTCGTCATCCATTCTTTCCACATGTCCGAACCACCGGAGCATGCCTCTTCTTACCTTGACTCCGAAAAAAATAAAAAAATAGGGTTCAATATTTTTTTTTATCAAACTGACGGACTAAACAATATTTTTTAGGTTCCCTGCCTATTCTTAGTTCCAACGTATTTATACCACCTTATCGACGGTGAGGGAAAACATCGTGATGAAACCTGCAAATTCAAAGAACTTTAGATTTGTAACCATGGTCCAAAAATTGTCTGGTTCCCCTATTTTAGGGTTACGAAGGTCAGATTGGCAGTCGCCAAATCCTGGATCAAAGTCTAAACGGACCCCGTCTGAGCACGGGACATAACTCTAGGAAGATGATGAGGTTATTTGGATAGAAAAACTTGGGACAAGTGGCTTACTCGTCGTATACACAATCACAAACCTAATATCAAGTACATAATTTGTTGCCTTTTACGCCATGCTACGGAACACACTCGGTACATTATTTACAGACCTATATGGAGTGGAGAGAGCAGTAAATATTCTTACAGCGATAATAAAAAAGTTACCCATAAATTCTCTGATTAATATCAAAGTCGATCGACTGCCCTTCTGATTGACACCTGTGATCTTCACAGTATTATCTTGTTATTAACTTTTATTCGAGCTACATTAATTTTAATATGCCACTACACAACATTACTAGTAATAGCAGGTTATGAACTTGCGACGTGAGTCCTTGACAGTTTACGCGTGTTTTCATTAATACTTCATTCATCATCATTAGCAAATAATTAAAAATGCATGTACATACGATGTTCTTTTGCACTTCGTATTTATAACATAACATAACATCACGCCCATAATCCCCGAAGGGATAGACAGAGTCAAAGGGGCAGCAGGCCCCTTCAACTACATTTAGCCAAAAATAAGGCCGGGGTGGGTTAGATGGAAAATTGTGAAAAAGTAGTGACAAGCGGCTAACCTGTCGCCTACACAATCACACACCCAAAACCCGATATACCATTTGCGCCTTTTACGACATGCTAGGCAAGAACCACAGTTGGCATATTCTTTTTAAGTCCCAGACCAACATGGGACAGTGGGCTGGGATTGTATTAATATATTCACATTTTTCATACATATCACATTATGATATCTATCTATGTATGAAACTGCCTCGTTGGTCTAGTGGTAGCATGCGCCGCCTATGGACCAAGAGGACCCGGGTTCAATTCCCGTGTCGGACCAACATTTGTGACTGGGTATTTCAATATTGAAATTACTCAGTATCAGTCCGGAGTCAGGAAGTTGGCGGTTTATTCACCCCCGTGCCTAGGAAAGCTCGTTACGTCGTTGGTCCTGCGCCTGACCTCTCTCCAGTCATGTCGATTTGCCGTCACTTTCATAGACCGGTGTCTATGAGAGTGACGGAACAGAGAGTGCACCTGTGTTTGCGCACACACTTGTGCACTATAATATCTCTTGCGCAGTTGGCTAATCCTCGTTGAGATTGGCCGCCGCAAACGATATCGGATAGGAGGACAGTATGTATGGAAAATGACAATATTTTAATTCCCCATGGGGTAGACTCCAGGGAGAAGCAAGCTCCTTCAACCACTTTCAGCCAAATTAAATTGAGCCGAGTTAGATGGAAAATTTTGAAAAAGTTGTGGCAAGTGTACAGGTTTTCGCCTACCCAACACCCAAAAGATTTAGTCCCATACCAACTCTGAGTACTGAAACTAATGGAGATGGCTTAACTACGAAAAAGTGAAGCCCAATTTGAGTGAGGAACAAATATGGCGCCTTTGCGTAATGTCATTAGACTTTACTTATTTATTTACTTTATATCTCTGAACAATATATTTGTGACGATGTTTGTGAATGTTACAAGTTAGATTAAGTTATAATCACAAATTTCATTAATATTGGCACAATACACTGCATGCAAATTCTACTGATTTTGACAACTCAAAGCGAGAAACCAAAATGGTAAGCCGGCTTCACTTAGGTATTTCTAAGACGTCACCTGATGATGTTACCAAAAATAGTTAAGTCAACTAAGTTGTTGTCTCTTTTTACGGTTTATGAATACAATATGGATATTAATCATATTTGTATAGCAGATTGTTCGTATAGCACATTAGGTCGTCTCCATATGTTTCAGTACTCAGAGCATACCAACATCAGACAAGTATGTCATTCCTGTAACAACCTGATATAGTTATTTTTTAAAGTAGCTCCCACATATACCTATACATAGTTAGTTAGTTAATTATTCCGAATGTACCTGCATCTAAGGATTGACGGACTAATATTATTATGATTAGCAGAACCCTAGATAAGTTAACGTTAAACCCTGGTTCCTGAACAACTGCTGTCAGATCTGGACGTAGAATGCCGAAGCCAATTCGACACCAATAACAAACACAGTCATACCAAGTAAGTATTTAATCACCACCTACTGGTTCACTAATAACCGTATCAAAAAACTCGGAGTACCCATGAGAAAGGAAAAAAAGCAACTCCCAGGAAGCGAACCGCCCCCCGTAATTATATCTTGGCGCTGCTGGAACGCCCACTCTCGCTGAAGATGGACGATTAGCAGTCGGAGGCTGGGAGGCAATTTAACTTGGAACCTGTATGATCGTGGAAGTATTTAATACCAGTTGGATTCGGTCCGTGATATATATTTTCGACAGTGAAGGCAATGACTGAATAATGAGAAATAAAACAAAAGTATAAAAACAAAGCCAATGAAAGTGTCGTCCAAAATATTATTTCCAATATTTAACAAGAAAAAATAACGTAAGATATCTTGTTTTATTTTGCTTAATAACTTCTGAAATGGAGATCTTACCCGATTCCAAAATCGATTTGTTCTAAGTGATATCCAACTTTCTCAAATTAAAGACTTATTCTGTATCATGAACACTACTCGTATAACTTAAAGGTGTATTTTTCTTTATTAATCATATTCAAATGGTCTTAAAATTTCCTACAAATATGGTGATGGTTGTTCAAAATATTATCTAATTTCCTTCACACTAAGCACTGCACGTTCTAGATGTAAAATCATAAAAGCTATGCAACAATAAGGAGCCATCGTACTTCCCAGTCGGTCATAACGCAACGATCTATTTATGCATTTACCAGTGCGACCGTAAACGCACATACCAATTTTGTACTTTATAGGCGGCTTTCAATCTTGCCATAGATTACAACGGATAATTCATGGATTTCACGCCATCTTTGCGTTGCAGCAATATCGCGAAACAGTCTAGTGCTGGACTTACAGAAGGTACGTTCTATCATAAAAAATGGTAATATTGTCCTCCTAACCGATTTAAGGCACCGTGGCCAATAACAATGAGGCCAATCACCCAGGAGAATTTATAGTGTAAGTACGAGTGTATGTAAACAAAATGTAAAAGTAAATGCAAAATGAACCAGACTCGCAAAATCTTGGATCATGGTCTAAGTGGACCCTGTCTAAGCACGGGACATAACGATGGGAGTGAAGAACTGTTTACACAGACACTCATCACCTGGTTGTCTGTGTAAACAGTTCTTCACTCTTGCATTAGTTGACAAGAAAGATGTCAGGCGCAGAACTAGCGGCTTGACGCACTCCAAGGCACGGGGCTGATAAACAGCCAACTTCTTGACTCCGGACAAGTACTTCGTAATTTCATATTTGAAATGCCCAGCTGCAAATGTCGGCCCAGCCCCAAACCCCTGGTCTTTAGGCGGCACTAGATACAAATAAACCAACGAAACAATCAAAAAGTCTCTTAAAAAGGATCTGGAGATGCTAGGGCGCAGGATTACAGGAGACATATGGGGAAAATATCTCGGAAGTGAAGTCACAATTTGGATTGCTGGGCTAATGGAATAAGAATATAAATTTAGTCCTGCCGTGGACCCAAATCATGTCCTGAAGGCTTAGAAATGCTCGTTTGCAAGCAGTTAAATCTTGAGCAGTTCTTTATCCTCTTGGCATTATAGTCCAATGGTCCTTATTGGGCAATGACGCTAAGAGGATGGAGTTGCCAAGGATTTATTCCGCTCAAATCTTAAATATTACCACGGCCCTTCTGTATTTTGAAATCTTTATTTTGTTGGCCAGTCATTGGTGAGCAACTCTTTGCTTCCTCATAGCACCATTTCCTTTACATAATGTTCAACTTTAATTGTACAAATGTTTAAAGTTACCACGGTCCTTCTGTATTTCTATATGATACAGTAACATGGCGGCACCGGCCATAGAGCAGCGAAGAGCTGGGAGCCGCTACCCCGTAATTAGGGATTGCTGCGCGCGCGCCGCCCATACACGACGATGCGCATTGTATATGGCCATACGAGTTGTAGGTGTGTATCCACACATGTGTTTTGTTTATGGTATAACTGGTACTGCCGAGTTCATTTATTTTAAACTTGTCTAGGTAAGTAGATTTTTAAAGAACAACATTTTACGTCAAACCTATGAAAAACAGATATTTTACTAAGTGTAGCTCGGGAACGGACATCCAGACTTGGGCAAAATAGGTACTTGTTTTTAATAATAATTATAAGAAGTAAGATCTGGTCGGTGTACTCCATCACACACTCATATTAAAACGTCTCAAGGGGCCTCTACATGTTGCGCCTGTGCCCCCATGCAAGCCTTCCAAAGGACCGGGAAGGTAAAACTTCCTGTGATATCCAAAAGGAGACAATAATAATAATAAATTCTCCAGACTGATACACCAATTCCCTAGTTCCTAACTAAGCTTATGCTTGTACTATGGATGCTAGGTGAACGGATAGACGTATTTAATTACGTTTATAAACATCCATGACTCGAAAACAAATATCCATGTGCATCACACGAAATAACTCGACCAACGGCCAGTCATTGGTGGCTTTGATATGGGTGTTTTTTTTTCTAATATACTGTTTTTTTTAACAACCCTCTAATTATTCACATCAGAATCAGAGAAATTACTATGTAGGTACATATATGTGTGTACTATGATATATACTATAGTTGTTTACATACATACATATTATAATGCCGTAGTATCATGCCCGTAGGTAGAGTCCAAGGGGCAGCAGGCCCCTTTAACATTCAGCCAAAACTGGGCTGGGTCAGATGGAAAATTGTGAAAAAGTATTGACAAGTGGCTAGTTTGTCGCCTACACAATCACTTACCCAAAACCCGATATACCATTAGTCGCCTTTTACGACATGCTAGACAAGAACCAAAGTTGGCACATTCTTTTTAAGTTCCAAACCAACATGGGACAATATAACATAGGAATAAGAAGTAACAATAAAAATATCATTTAGTTCCTGTAGCGGACAGAAGTCTGGCACATAACAAAGCCCTCTATTAACAAACACATTTTAACTCCCGCCTATTGGGCCAGAGATTAAACTGTGATTAAATTTTATTCAGAGTTAAAAAAATCTAAAAGAAAAGTTAGCCACAGTACAAATGAAGTGATCAGTAAGTAATTGCTTGCCTGAGCAGGTCCCAAAGAGGAAACACATAAAATAGACTTTGAATTTCTAAGTAAGTACCTAAACATTTACTAAAAATCTTAAAATTGTCTTATCTATAATTTAATTTAATTAATATTTTTATAAATACTGCCAATTATAATTTTCACCATTTATTATACGAATAGCTTATTTCCTTACAATGTTATTTAAAAGTGTTTTAATAGGAATTCGTTATCTTTGTATATTTTACGCTAATTAAATGTCAAAGTAAATAATAACAGGTTTTAATTTCATACATTTACGGACACCAATAATATCCTTATGTTCTAAAAGTAACATTACTGGTTTCAAGTAATGTGGGGATCCAAGATGACTAAGCATTTCTCTCTAGGCGGAGACTGTGGGAAAGAAAGGTATAGACATGGAAAAAACATAAAAAAAGATCATGTAGGTTGGTGCGAGTAAATAGTAGTCTATATACTACTGCGTGACCAGAAACTAGAGACCTCTAGTTATCTAAATTTTTTTAATTCGGGTGTCTAGTTATATTGGTAACAGGGTATTGTGTATTCGCCTTTGTCATAGAGTGGAAAGTTAGGTACAAGTCTTTTGGAAACTTTTTGCGTTATTTAATTTTTGAATTGAAAGTCAATCTATACCTAATTAAAATTCGAAATCTGACATGTTAGTTTCTAAGAGAGTCTAGATTAGATCATTAGATAACATCAAGTTTATTTCACTTGCAATCAAAACGGGATGTTGAAAGGTAAGTAAAATAAAAAAATTAAGTTCTGAGACTTTCCCCAGTCATGCGATGTGCTCAATTTGATGCTAAGTCTGGATGTTCATCGCAAGCTACACTTAGTAAAATAGCTGTTTTTCATAAGTTTGACGTAAAGTCAATATCAACAATGGAGATATCGTTTCATTCAGGCTTAATAAAATGCAGTTATTTAAAAATCAACTTACCTAGACAAGTTTAAACTAAATTAACACGCCAGTACTAGTTATACCAAAAACAAAACATATCCACACACCTACAAGTTTTGATGTCACAAAACTTTAATAAGTTAACTAAGTTGTTAAAAGTTTTAGAGAGACATAGTTTAGAAGATAACATGAATTATAATTAATTATGCAGTTTAATAATAATTTGTCACTCTTTTGCCAAATTGTCAAATCGACATAAGCACATGATGCGTACTTATGTATTACATTACAATGATTCTAAACTTGCTTCTGTTCGCGGCTTCGCTCGTGTAGTACATCGATAAATTGTTATTTTGATATAGTATAAGCTATATCATTGTAAAGTTTTATTAAAATCTATTGAAAGATTAATAAACATCCGTCCATCCATAAGATTTCATATAAAGTTTTGAATTGTGATTTCATAAAACGTAGGTTTAGTTAGTTAGTTAGTTTATTTAACAAAAATAGTCGCTATCAAAAAAATATTGTTTATTTAATTTAAAATTATTTTTCACCATGAAAATTATGAAGTTTGGTCATCGATAAATCAATAGTAAGATCTTTCAATATTAAAATAAAAAATGACAGTACTGTAAGGCACATTACGATAGATTTTGAAATAATAATACTATTTCATAAGTAACAAGATTGATATCAGTAATTTTATAAATTTTCTGTATTTTTTGTAAGCGATTGCAATCTATACTCGATCTTGTCACACATCTATATATCAAATATCTATGATGACAAATGTGGATGCAAATAAATTTCATAAAATAATTCTGCTAAAAACGAAATTATAGTTTCGGTAACGAGCGAGGCGCGGCCCTAGTGCCCGCGGGGCCACTTAACTGGTAGCGCGCTGCGCCGGCGCATTTTAACGAACGGATGGACGGAAACGTAAGATTTTAAGATAAAACCGTAAAATCTAAGTAGCTCGATAGGAATTCTGTTTACGAGTATACGTTTTTGGAAAGTTTAAGGTATCGGAAATGTGTGTCAACCACAGGTGTCAATGAAGCGCCATGTTTCTCGCGCGATCTTAACAATTTTTAATAAATTATACCTAACTGTAGATATTAAAAACGTGACTGGTAAAGGTTTATTTTATTTATAATATTACTAAATGTTACATTAGAAATAAGTAAAATTGGTATGTTTACATTTAAAGAAGCCCACTGTTGAGTTTGTTGTGGCACCTCTTAACAGCAAGCCATTCCCGTCGAGGTGCTAATGGCACAAAGAAATTGACATGCAAAAGAATTTGTTATGAATTAACATGTAAAAACAAACCATTTCATTTACATACATACATACATACATAACTTCACGCCTGTAGTCCCCGAAGGGGTAGGCAGAGTCAGAGGGGCAACTAGCCCCTTTCACCACTTTTAGCCCAAAATAAAACTGTGCTGGGTTAGATGCAAAATTGTGAAAAAGTAGTGACACCTGGCCAGCTCGTTGCCTACACAATCACATACCCAAAACTCGATATACCATTAGTCACCTTTTATGACATACTAAGGAAAGAAAATCGTTGGCACAATCTTTTTAAGTCCCAAACCAAGACACCATTTCATTTCATGTCTTTATTATTGTTGTATTCAGTATTTTAGACTTAGTTGCACAAAGAAAAAAAATCTACGAGTGACTAAAAAAGCAAGCTCTATCAGTTACTCGTAGAATTATTTCGTTAAAACAATTATGCTAAAGACGAAATTACAGTTTCGGTAACGAGCGAGGCGCGGCCCCAGTGCCCGCGGGGCCACTTAACTGGTAGCGCGCTGAACCGGCGCATGCGCTTCGACTTGAACGTTTTAACGAACAGTTCGGAGAATGATGAATGTATTGATGTTTAGGTAAAACACTTGCATGTCTGATGTTTTGCTTGAATGTGGTTAATAAACATGGTATAGAATTATCCTTGTTAATTGGTTTTAATCATGGTCTGTCACTCTTTTTGGTGTTTTGTTTTTTCAAGTTGTTTGTATGACTTAAGGTCTATTAGGGATTTGGTTGAAATGGATTGTTTAAATAAAAAAAAATGGAAATTATTTTATTGAATTCAAACTGAATGTAAAACCAAACTGTAAAGGGTGTTGCCTAAGTCATATAATTATTATAGGTATTACTGATGATTACATACAGTGTACAACAATAACATTTAGATGTGTTTTTCCATAGCGTAAGCATAATTAATACATTTAGAGTTGGAGAATCGATGTTTGCGAATAGATAACGTTTTAATTTAAGTAAGAAACTTCTTAAGCCAGTCGGTCCGTAAGTAAAGAATACTTCTTGTAAAGAAGTCTTGAAATGTTTCTTCAATCTGTTAATAAATTGTATTGTACCTTGTCGATAATGAGCTAGTATTAAATCTGGTGGGGTTGTCCGTCCGTCGCCGCTACTGCTCACTTATCTCCGCGCCGCGGGCACTCGCGCCCGCCTCAACATCTGCTTGGCCAGGCGCAGATTTACAGATTAAATGGTTTCAAGATACTTCCAACATAAATAGTCCATAGACACAGATAACCTCCAATAGATACCACATTAAGAGGATTGACGTGCGCCCATGCATCTATGCTATTACATAAATAAGTAGTTGCCATACACGCGCATCTTCAGTGCCGACTAAGAGACAGATCTGCGCGTCAGCCTTTACGTAGACACTTTTATTTACTTTTAATAAGTATTTATGCATAAATAAACGTTAAAATGGCCTTCTGTTCCGTAAAATGGTGTGGGAAGAATTCCAGGACATCAAAATTTAAAAAAAGATGGCATAAATTTTCATTGGTAAGTAAAATAATTACCTATTTTATTCTAGACGGAGCTCAAGTTACGACGGACGAATTTTGAAAGTTGGCAAAAAATTTTTGACAAGTGTCAGCTCGCGTTGATGTCTTTTGTCACTATCCCTTTCTTTCATTACCCATTTCACTATTTTTATCCCGTTCTGGCATAGACATGCTTAACAAGAGGGTTGTAACTGTGTACGTTTCAGTATGTCGAATCGACATTGTCGATAATGCATAACGTAAAAAATGTAGATTGTCCTAACTCAATTTGCTTTAGATTTCCAATGGGTCCTGAAAGAAAGTCTAAATGGATCGATGCCACATATCGCGGTGATGAATCGTTCCCGAGCAAAAATACCGTCATTTGTTCGAGACATTTCCCAGAGAATAGTTTTTACTATATGAAGGATAGAACACGAGTAATGGAAACAGCTATGCCTTCTTTATATTTACCAATTTTGGTATGTATGTGTTGCCGGCAATGTGTATAATCCAGCCATTCCATGCAATATTCTATAGTTTTCTTTATTCTATTCTAGTATTCTATAGAATAAAATATCATTAACACCAACCACCAAACAATAACATTTGTTTTTTTTAGTACGGTCTGGTACGGTTTTGAGGTACGGAACTCTAAAAAAAATTATTTATTTATATCTAAGTACATATAAAATATAAATAATTATAAATTTGTCGATAAAACTATAGACATTGCACAATACAATTGGACATCACTAGATGAACGAGTGTTACGTCCCCCGCACCACGTTCCTACCTCCTAAAATTGTGACTTGAACCTAGAACAAAATGGTGAACGTACGGTATCTATTGGAGGTTATCTGTGTCCATAGATAACGTATCAAACTGTCCTTGGGTGCTTTTAAATAGGTCAAGCTACGGTTAATCACACTTTATTTACAAGAGAGTAATGACAATTACCTACCTGTTTACGGAATACATATGTTACATATTATTAAAAAAAAAATTTACTATTGCAAGTACAGAAATCCTGATTATTTTTATTGTCAATCGTAACTAAAACAATTGAATGAAAATGTTAAAACCTTGCTTTTAATTCAATACCAATAAAGTAAAAATTTGTCAGTGGAGTATAAAAACATGACGTCATATTCGCACACGATGAAGTAAATCATGTTTTGACAACTGTAAAGAAGTACATATTTAAATGAGGGTTTTAAAAATAAAAAATCCGCTTGGTGGCACGAGGGAGTCACTATTGGCTCATTGTTGACAGAATGTCAGTTTGTTCTGACAACTAACCAATGAGAAGGGTGACAAGACCGCACGTCACAGTTACGCCATCTTTTGGATGTTTTAATTCTAAAAACCCTTATTGACTCAACTGTCAACGTACTTAGTGGGTTTCCGATTTGTTTTGTGATTTTTTTTTATATAAAATTTTAAATGGATGAGCAGTTTTAAAATCTTCTATAATTTTGCATTTCTTTTTATACTATATCATGTTTTTGATTAGGTACACGGAGTATATGAAAACCTTCATTTACATAAAACTCGCTCACATTTCTGTTCGAAAATTAGGTACATCCAAAGCGAGTCTGTATTTTAAAAAATAATCCCTCCATTTCCTTGCAAAGGCGTAAACGAATACAGCCTAAAGCGAAATACGCTCCGATATTATATGGAAGCGCGCCGCCCACCACCTCTAGCAATGGCTACCTTACAAAACACCTACTCCTTTGAAAGTGCCTCTTAGAAAGGATCTTTGGGATATGTAATTTAAAATCGGAACGTGCAGTCACGATGATTTTAATTTTCGAACTAAAAAGTTGATTAATGTTTAAAAATAGAACGTCTCTATGAACAAAGCGGGATTTTGTTTTTTTTTGTTGGATTGTAAGGACACGCCCTGCGGAATCTTTTGCGTATGTTTGGATTTTTTTTGCTCTTTTTCAATGGGACGATGGAATTGCATTGCATATATTTTAAATCACAGCCGAACAGTAGTGCTGTGGCTTATTTCGTTATTTATACGTAATTACGCGGCTGTTTTTCTAAATTCAATGAGTGAATCTCTAAATCTGAAGGAATGTTTTCTAAATTAATAATATGCTCGTATCGCCATGATGTTTTAAAAACCGAATATCCAAAAATTTATTATTTAAATCATAATATTTATGGATAAATGTAGTTAAAGGGGCCTGCTGTCCCTTTGACTCTGCCTACCTCTTCGGGGATTATGGACGTGATGTTATGTAATGTATTTAATATTAACAAAAATGTTTAATAAAAATAAAATTGAAAATTGAGAGTCTCGGGTAGTTTTACTCGAAGTTGAGTTTCGAGTTATTATTTGCTTGTTAGGTTAGGTAGACTTGTCGTTGATTGACATGTTTTGCCTATTTAGCATAAGTAAACCGTAAACAAACTATTCTGTATACCTACTACATATTTTACTACTACGTAGTAAGACTTATTTGTATGGCCAAGTAATGGCTGAATAATGGCCTATTTTTGTTCATACGATGTAAACTTAAAACAAAAATACATGTAAAAACTAGGGACCAAAGGCGCCGTATCATTTACATATCTTGTTTGCGGGTTGTCCGTCCGTATATGCTAATGACACGCGGACGAATATATTCGGTGCCTGACGACGTTACAGACGTTACAGACCATTGTTTTGCACATAAAACCATTTCTCAAACAACCCAACCTCTATACAAACAAAGAGCCCAAAGAGGTCTACGTATATTGGAATACACGATTTTGCTTTGCACATTAAACCAGCCTTTGAAGGAACTCCATATGTTCCAAATATCGGACGGGACGGGGGTCGGTGTTGTGTGGTTATGTCGTTATTTATCCCTTTTTCATTATAAATTCGAGTCGGGTTTAGTTTTTATTTTGTTATAATTTTGCGAAGACGCCGCGGGCGAAGTGGCAATATGAATATTAAGAATTTTTTTGCGTTCCTTTGAACACGTTTCCATTGTGCGAAAAGCAAAGACATCATACCTACGATAGAAATCATTATATACCTTAGTACCTGTATTTCAATATAAGTACGTTCGACAAAGAACCTTGTCACATGTTTAGGCTGATTTTCTTTCTACTTTAATCGATGGAAGAATACTTACAAATCCGCTACAAGTGGTAATGGCGAATATTTTTAACGCTTTTATTTATTTGTCAACGGTTTTATTTTTCTAGTGTACATTGTGTATCTACATAATACAATCTCTATCCTTTATAGCTTAAATAGTTTGATGCGTTTTATTTGAAAGTTATATCATGTTGTGTCTTGAGATTCATCTTAACTATAAGAGTAATATGGACTATGATAGTATAGTTTATGAAAGGTGGATTTTTTTGTAATATCTATTTGTCTAATTATAGGACTGATATATACTGTAACCTAACTACTGAGTTTCTTGCCGGATTCTTCTTGGTAGAAACAACATTCCGAAGCGGTGGTTGAATCACACAGGATTTATACGTTATGTGATTTAAACTATTTGTTTAAAGAATATTTTGAGTTGACTTTGTCTTTTAGTTTTTTATATCGGATTTTTTTATTTTACGTATTTTCTAATCGGCAATCTCCTAGTATTTTTAAGGAAAGTTCTTATTTGTTAACTGCCTGTTGACTTGATATGATCATACAACGGAAACACACACCCACTAACGGTGCCTCATCTGACTGACAGATGACTAAAATTTATGACCCCAAGACGAGCAGTTACCGGTGATTACAACTAGCGAGATGTGCTCCGATTTTAGTAAACGACTTGTTAAGAGCTTCAGCCCTAATAGATTAAGATAACAAGATGGAAGGGAAAAGGGAAAAAAATTAGGCAATCAGTTCCGTGATGAAAATAGGGGATATTCGTGACTTTTTTATTTGGTTGTATAACCCAACTATATCTTAGGAAATTATTGACCAAACTATAAAGGTTCAAAGTCGTTAGACAGAGAGATTTAAAGGGCATGTAAAATATAAGCGCTGTTTAACAATCACAGATAAATGCTTTAATTAATATGTTTTTTTAAACTGTTACCTATATCTTTTGTATTGTATCAATTTAGTTATGTACTTGTATTTTTACACAAATATTTTACTTCGAATATGATAGACGGTTAATATTTTGTTTATGTATGTATAAGTATTCCCTTTATATTTTATTAAACTGTTTTTTTTTCACATTGCTTTCAGTGGCTTAGGTATTGAGCTACCAACTGCCACTACTGCTTAATAAGATTTATTTTGTTGGACGGTTTCGCCAGCTTTAGGTACCTACGTCAAAAACAATCAGAATCTATTAGAACTCGGTATACCATGAAGGTCTCTAAAATAGGTCCAACATAGCAATCACATCACACCCAAGCCCGGAAAATTCTCAGACGGACCTTGGTTTATTTCTTTTACTGTCAGCGCAAAAAGCGTAGACGCCAGTCTCACTGTCTAATCTCAGAAGGCGAACCTTTTTTCCCATAGGTGTTTCAGACAATGACAGATTGTTCTGAATGCAAATTCGCCATCGTGGGCGTGGCACTCCATATTATTTTTTGCGCGGGCCCGCAAAAAAATAACGCTCAGAAAACCCGCGCGTTAAAATAACAGTTGTAATAAACATGTTTATTCGGCGTCCAGATTGTAATTACTGATAATATTTTTAAGGAAAATTGGTGTATTATTGCGATGGAAATGTTTAGTGTCAATATAATTGTGGTTTATTGTCGATTTTGTACCTCGCTTTCGGGAGTTCTGGGTTTGAGGCCGCGTCAATTAAAAAAATCAATATTAAATTAAATTCTTTGCCAAAACGGAAGCTAGAACAGAGGCTGGTTCTTATTAAATAAAATATACCTACTGTAGTTCACTAAACATTTTATGTAATTTATTTTATTAGTCACAACAAAAACTTGGGTAATAATAATATGTTCTTCGATATTTCTACCACAGAATATAAATTCCCAAGCCATAAGTTTCGTGGATTAATGAATCAGTATCTGCCCACTTTTTGAAGTCCACAAAACAAGAATCGGTGGCCGGTTTGGTCATTAAAAATGTTTTTCCTAAGAAATATATTAATCACGCCTTACCCCGCCCTCTCGCGGCTAAACACCAAATAATTTCTGCTACAACATTCCTGAAGATGTCGAGAAAAAAAACAATAATTAATTTTACTCTGTGGCATTTTACGGGGCGGGCGCGCTTTTTATTTTTTTTTAATGTCATTCTTTATTCACATCCGTACTTTTTTGTTTTAAGACAAGTGAAAATAGGTGTGTATTTTATGAATTATTGTTTATAGATATAATTTATGTTTGGTTTAATAAATAACCACCTACTTATTGATAATACGAGCACGAGTGTATTATATTAATAAAGGCTCCATAAAAGCCTTTAATAATATAATAGGAAATTGGCCTTATCAGATCGTAAATATAGAATTAATTTGATTTTCAGATTAAAAAGTAATCATAATTTTTGAATTATATAAGTGTGCTAGAATGGTTGTAAATTAAAACTTTGGTAATACTGATTTAGAGAACTTTAACCACTCTCCAAGCCATCAAATTACAAGAATACGGCCTGCTAAAATTATGTAAATTTTGACTGGCTCGATGGCGCATTCGGTAGTGACGCTGCCCTATGCGCCAAGAGTTGTGGGTTCGATCCCCATCCAGGACAAACATTCGTGTGAATACTTGTGTTTGTTCTGAGTCTGGTTGTTAATATCTAATATATAAGTGTATATTTGTTAGTATCGTTCTTGTTTCTGATATTCGTAACACAAGTGCTTTAGCTACTTAACTCGGAGTCAGGTCAATGTATGTGATGTCGTCGGATATTTATATTTTATCTTATATTATATATAAATTTCAAAGTTTAAGTTGATGCAAATTATTGCATTATTTGTAATTCTTTATTCATCCAGACAACTTATGTCTAATTGGGTTAGTAACAATGTCTTATCCTATGTAAGTAATTTATAATTATTTGGGAAGAACATTTGCACATGTGCCACATAATGGGACAGACATGCTGCCTGCTCGCAATGACTTTTAGGATGGTGTTGATTACCCCGCACTCTGTGCAATAAGCAGGCCACTTTTTTGCGCAGTATTCAAACCATTAGCTTAAATACAATATTTATGTGATGAGCGGTGGTAGCTCAATGGTAAGGACACGCGCCTCTTAACCGAGGAGTGCGGATGAAAACCCGGGCACGTACCTCTGGATTTTTCAAATCTATGTACGTATTTATATACCACTAGCTCGACGGTGAAGGAAAACATCGTGATGAAACCTGCAAATTCGAACAACTTTGGATTTGTAACCATGATCCAAACATTGTCTGGTTCCCCTCGGCAGTCGCTTCAATGTAATTACCAGACTCGCTAAATCCTGTATCGTGGTCTAAGCGGACCCCGTCTAAGCACGGGACCTAACGCTAGGAAGATGATGACAATATTTATGTAATGGACATGAATGTCATAAATATAAAAAAAAAAATGTAAGTCTATGGATACTAGGCAACGGATATGACACAATAACGATAACGTTTGAATATTAAACTTGTATACATAAGCCATCACGCCTGAAATCCCCAAAGGGGTAGGTCCAAGAAGCGATACGCTTCTTAAACTTGGATGCAAGTATCCAAAATAGAATCGAGTTGGGTAGGATCAAAAAATGTGAAAAAATGTGACCAGTGGCTAGCTCGTCGCCTACATAATCAAATATCTAACACCCAATACACCATTAATCGCCTTTTTATGATCACCATGACCCACTTACCCTGACGGACCGACTTCCCCCCCTCCCGGCCGTACCTGTAAGAACAAAGAATGGGTTCCACCTGGTGGGTCTGGCCACGCCAAGGGTCTGCCGGATTAGCGCGAGGGGGCTCTTTGACCTAAGGGACCCAACTGCTCTGCAAAAGAAGAAGCCTGGGCAAAGAGGTCAAACTCGAGGCCCGTAGCCGCCTAACGAGGCGAAGAACAACGAACGAAAGAAACGCCTTTTATGACATGCTAAGGGAGGAACACAGTTGGTAGGTAAGTTTTTTTTGAGTGCCAGACCAACGTAGGCTTAACAAGTAACAACATTTAGTTTGGAATTAGGTAGTCGGTGAGCAAGTCAAGACCAATTTATTAATTATTTATTGTAAACATGCAATTTTCGGTGCAGTATAGATAAATACTGTACCAGATGTCCCTTAGGCGGTGAGTTAGTGTCCGGTCACAGGCGAGGCGGCGTCCGCGCAGATCACACGCGGCTGACCAATGGGGCGTGCGCACGCAAATGCCAAGCCACGCACGTGTTCCGGTGAGGAACTATAAAGAGATGATAACACCACTGCGGTAACATCTATAGATGTCTATTACGGTACAAGATTGTAAAGATTATAATTCTAACAAACATGTCAACAGATGGTGTTGGTTGAAAATGTAGAGATGCCATACATCCTGCAACGCGCTGACGATTTTGTAAGTATACAAGGTTATTTTAATTTCCATAACAAAGTTGATCAACTGATTGGCTATTTGTAAGAAAAGTAAAACATTTTCTTAAGTTCTTTAAATTGGTTCCTTAGAATAATGAGTTCAAAATAAGTAAGTAAGTGATTTAGTATATTATTATGCTAAAAAATTTATAATTATGTTATACACCAAGCGAGACGGTAAGTAGAACCTAGATCCCTGACCACACAACACGTAGCCCGGTAGAAGTACTTCCACTTTTAGTGCGAATATATATGTATTATGTTTAATATACAACCATTATTATTTTTACCATATAAAGGTGTGAGCCAGAATCATGGTAAATGGAAGGATGTCTGCTCACGTCTATAGGGAAACGGCGTGACGCTATGTATGTATGAGAGGTGATGAAAGTGGATAAGAAAATAAAAAGAGCGTTATCATATTATAATAAATAAATATAATAATAATAAATATTACACTACATCACATACATTGATCTGACTCCGAGGTAGGTAGCTTAAGCACTTGTCTTGCAGATATCAACAATTTAACAATGGTATTACAAATATATACTTAAATATTCAATATTAACACCCAGACACAGAACAAACACAAGTATTCATCAAACTTATACGATTGTTTGCCCTGCGTGGGGATCGAACCCACAACTCTTCGTGCATGGGCAGGATCACTACCGAATGAGCCATCGAGCCAGTCAAATATCACTTAATATCACATCCGTTGATCTGCTTCGGCAAATCAATATCAAGGAAGATTACCCAAAACCCACAGAAATGCCTATTCTATTAACATTTATTTGTGTGATGCGCTGGTGTGGGTATCGAACCGGCACCTCCTGCGTTAAAAGCGAAGTCGGAACTATAGCATCAACAATTAATATAGGTCAAAACATGCATTTTTATACAAGTCATCATTTATTAAACCTACGACTCCTTATGAAAGGAAAAAACGTCAAGAAAATCTAACAAAATAACTACAGACTACAAATGCAGTGCAATTATTATACAACACGTTTCATGTAACTACTTATAACTACATGCAATTCGTTTATTCGTTCGTCTAGTTTATAATAACGTCAGTGAAGTTCTAACAGTGCGTAAGTCAAAAATACCTGATTTAAAAATGAGAGAGATATAACTAAGTTAAATAATATAGTTCGCAAAATTTGGGGGATTTAGCTTATGAAAAAGTAAAAAAAATGTAATGGACCTTTCTTCTATTTTTAGTCGAAAACAAGCGCGACCGGGACTTTTATTTCAGCAAACGGCGTCAGAGTCTTATTACCGCAAAAATTTACTTACGCACTGTTAGATCTTCACCGACGATAATGCAATTCTTCGAGGGTAAATTAACTCACCAATATCCACTCTAAATATCAAATGAACGGCACAATGGTATTCCCTACAACAAGACAACACCATACCTCACTAATAACCAACATAACTCACCACATTACCGCCATCATGTCCCGTTAATGATCATGAAAACATTCCACAATTACTGCTGCCCTTATCACACAAAATATCAGTAGCATCGAATTCCTGTCATCACGAACGGCGGTGTTGCGTGCTCTATATACTTCCCGCGCTTTCCCGGGCAACAATTGCACTAATTAATGGACAGTTATGCGGTACACTCGTGTTATTTGTTATTCGGACTTGTTACAATTCATTCTTGTGCGCTTTATCTTGTCACTGAATGTGTAATTGACTTTAATCAGGCGTGCTTACAGAAGATACGAGTCAGGAAGTCTTGGTTACTAGCTTTTTGAGAGAGTATATAAATAAATAAATAATAATAATAATAAATTCTTTAGACTGTCAGACCAATTCCCTAGTCCCAAAATAAGCTTATAAGCTTGTGCTATGGATACTAGGTGAACGGATAGACATACTTAAATACGTTTATATACATCTATGACACGAGTAAAAATATTAATGTTTATCATACGAAACATTTGCTCCTAGCGGGATTCGAACCCGCGACCACTCGACCAACGGGCCAGTCAATAATACTATGATCGAGTGTTAGTATTATAGTTACATAATATTTCTTAAGAAATTATGTTTCTAAAAGTAACCTTTAACTAAAGGTAGTCCTATGCTTAGTCGATGTCGCTTAAACCATGATTTCGGACTAAGCGAATTTGGTAATTCTTGACCTGACCTCGATTTGACCTTCGGGTCAAATAGGCAGACGCTTCAATGGAATTCCCTGGAATTACCTGGTACACTTATGATCCAATTTGTCTCGTACTTTTACCTAAGCGTTACGAAGTAACGCAATGAGGGTTTTTTTTAATTAAAACATCAGATAGATGGCGTAATTGTGACGTACGGTCTTGTCGCCCTCCTCATTGGTAAGTTTTCAAAACAAACTGACATGCTGTCAACAAAGAGTCAATAGTGACAGTGATAAGACCACGAGACTCCCTCGTGCCATCTGGCGGTTTTTGTATTTGTGAAAACCCAATGAGGGTTTCACGAAAAGACGAATGTTACGGAGTAACACTTAGCTAAGAGCTCCAGACAAATTTTTTACAAAAAATAACTAATTGGGTCATACTTACACATTTCTAGTCATTTTGAATATGGAAGTGTCCTCGCGGACTGTTCTTTTACTACTGATCTGGTGATTTAAATCCATACTCGGATTTGAAAAATGGTAAGAGCTATAGGATATGACAAGTCATATTTTGGTTTAAACGTACACCCTGCAATTGGTAATATTGATTGAAGATAAAGATTTCTCAATAAAATATTCAAAGTCAAAGTCAAAGTCAAAGTCAAAATGCTCTTTATTTATGTAGGTTTAAAATAAAATAATAATTAAAAAACAAACACTTATAAATCGTCAATTCAACAAGCAAATCAACTAATATGTAATATGAATCTACCATTCCGTTACATGTAGGACGATTAAATAGTGCTTCAAATTTTAAAATTGCATGAATTAATAGCGCACGTTGATGTCTTTTGATGTCTGGTGACATGATTTAAAAAATCATTTAGGTTAAAAGAGTCTGTGTATTATTTTCTGAGAAAATATATTGACGTTGATTTTAGCTCGCGTTTCTTGTCTAGCGTGTCGTAAAATTCGACTAACAGTCTATTGGATTTTGGCTTGTAGGCAACGAGCTAGCTAATACACAATACACTATTAGTCGCCTTTTACGGATTTGTAAATAGAGAAATAGCCGGTACATTCTTTTTAAGTCCCAGACTAACATGGGACTTTAAATAAGTCCTTACAAAAGAGTATATCTTTCTTCTCGGCTAACTTCTCGCTACTCGCACCTTTGTTTAGGTATAACAAAAGGCGGTGAGCGTGTGCGCCGCGCATCTGAAGCGATATCCAATCAATCAGCATTGGTCACACTCATGCGCACCTAACTGCCAGGGTTGCCGAGCAATTACAAAGGGGGATATTTTTATTTTTCTTTTGCTTAAGCTACTTGAGGGAAAAAGAAAAATATCGCCTGTCAATTGTCATATTGGCGACCAAAATATAATGTTTTACTCAGCAATAAGAAAAATATCACTCGTCATATTATTATTTTTTTAAGTACCTAAGTATATTGTCACTTAAAGTTCTAATGGTGATATACATAATTAGATATTTATGTAGCTATTTAAGCAGAAATAAAAATATTGTTCATGTTATTATCTACTTGTTATATGAGGGCTACATATGTCAGTTTAAGAGATACTGCATAGTTGCCATTTTGTTACGTTTAGATTTTTAAAAGCTATGTAAAAGAAAGATGAAAACTATCATCCTTCGTATATGGGCTATTCTAGTTGGTATTGAGAGATATGCTTACATTATTATAATAATAATAAATAATTTATTTCCAGAAACATATTACACTTAAATCTTATATCTAGCGGAGTCTGCACTAAGCATAATTGCTTGTGTCGCAGATATATTGTTCTCATTTTTAGGCTTTTTGATTAATTTTATGATGGCTACAGTGTAGGTAGAACTAAAGTTGATAATTGACATTTGATACATACTAACATGCCCGCAATCTGAAGGGGTTAAGTCCAAAGAGCACTTAACCCCTTCTCAACCATTAGCTAAAACAAATCGGAGTTGATTAGATGGAATTTAATGAAAAAGCAGTGACAAGTGGCTAGCTTATCGCTTATACAATCACAAATCCAATTTAATTTCTATATAGAAAGGGTTAAACGATCTAACTGTATATGGGGCGTGATAGCACGTTATATGATATTATTTGATTTGACTGCATACTTACTCGTACAGTTTTAAACAACACAATGAACTTGAGTTCTTGTTACACTACTATAGGGTTCATTATTGAATGCTTGCTCTTTCCCAGTACATACAAAACTCATTTACTTAGTTCAAAAAACAAACCAACTAATATTAGGGATGGTGTGTTGATTGAAAACGCTGTTCAATTTCACAGTTATTTTTTGAATTGGTAATGTTTATAATGGAAATAAATAAATTTCTATCGATTTGAAAAATAATTTTCCATCTTTGGCTCGCTTCGATTTCTAGCACACGTAATGTAGGTACACGTGCCTTTTTAATAATAAATTTGAATAAGGACTATGATATATCTAAGGCATCCGGTTTCTTCTCGGTAGATGCGACATTCCGAACCGGTGGTAGATTCAAATTGTTCTATTTTGTATCTATTATTTGACGATTTACAAGTGTTTTTTTGAGGCCTACGTAAATAAAGATATTTTAAGTTTGAGTTTGAGATCCATGCATACCATCACGATCGCAATCCCCGAAGGAGTAGGCAGAGTCCAAGGAGGAGCAGGCTCCCCAAACCACGTTTACCCAAAAATAAAATAGGGTTGGGTTAGATGGAAAATTGTTAAAACGCAGTGACAAGAAGCTATACATGCCATAAATCTTAATTATTAGTTGTCAGTTTTAAGAATTATACATATTTTATGTGTCTAAAAACTATTTTTACGTAAGATTTTATTTAATTTTCTCTAGCTGTCTTAATAAATAAATAAATAAGTTAGACGAATATTTGTAACTCCACGAAAACTAAACGAATGCAGATATTCTAAATCATATCCACCAAACGGCATATCGGTGTCTTCTCTTGTCTCCATTACCTACTAGTTCGTCTTCCGGAAGAATCCATTGATATTCATTTTACATTTTAAGGGCTACGATCTGTGTAATGAGGGTTTTTTTGAATTAAACCATCAGATAGATGGCGTAACTATGACGTACGGTCTTGTCACCCTCCTCATTGCTATGTTTTCAGTTCAAAATGACATCCTATCAACTATGAGCCAATAGTGACAATGATAAGACCACAAGACTCCCTAGTGCCACCTGGCGGTTTTTGTATTTTTGAAAACCCTCATTCAATGGTTAAGATAGCGATAACTCAATAGTAAAGATACGCGCCTTGTTAAGGATTATTCTTTTCAAACTGAGTACGTAGCTTTCAATTCCTCGATGTTCTATCCCCGCTTAACAAATCTATAATAATATTATAAAGCTGAAGAGTTTGTTTCTTTGCTTGAACGTGCTAATCTCAGTAATTACTGGTCCTATTTCAAAAACTCTTTCAGTGATAAATAGCCAATATAAAGAAGGCTATGGGCTATATAAAATCAAGCATAAACGCGGGTGAAACTGCGGTCATTGCTAGTGTTAAAATATACATGAAAAATCCATGTTTTGAACCTACACCTCCCGGTTAAAAGTTGAGTAACCACCGCTCAGTATTTAATACAGTAGGTATTACTCACAGATCAATTGCCCATCGACACGTAGACGATCGGCGCAAACGCGTTACTGGACAAACATCACGGCTCCAATTATAACGAGGGTGAGCAGCTAATTCTGGCGTGGGAAACGCCGCGTGCCGAGCCTAGGGCTGCCCGGCTGTGGAGCTTGTCGTTTTTTTTTATAGGTACATACATACATACCATACATAACATCACGCCCATAATCCCCGAAGGGGTAGGTACATTCAGCCAAAAATAAAGCCGGGCTGGGTTAGATGGAAAATTGTGAAAAAGCAGTGACAAGGTATTAGGTTTTTATAGTTATAAGGGAATATAACCAATATAATATAGTATGCGGTATACCGCATACTATTATACTTTAGTATTGATTTTAGGTACCACGGAGTATAGGTACTATATTATAACCAGAGGGCTCCGATTGATATAAGTACCATGTTGATTTGACACTTGTTATAGAACCAATTGTGTTCTTCGTCTAGAAAGATGTTAAATTTGAGTTCGGTGTTGGCTTTGTGATATAAGCGACGAGCTCTACCTTATCTCAATTTTTCATCCAACTGTCTAACTAAACTAAACTAAAATCTAACTGTCATAGACTGAAATGTATGGTTCGAAAATTTTACATCATTATTATTATTGACATACGTCATCCTGAACTCATGCATTAAATGCTGCAAAGCATAAATTTATAATAGTATATCTGATAACCTATGCAGCTAATTACTTATACGATAAACACAGAATACATTTCGAATTTAAATTAAAGATCATTTAAATTGCCTTATCGATTCTATATTCTAGAGTAAAAGGTTCTTCATCAAAGTAACACATTTATGTTATGAGACACCGTATAGACGCATAGATTTGACAGTTACCCCTGACAACCCTATAACCGCCCTTCGGTAATATTACAGTCCTCCTCAACTGCGAGGGAGGTTGATTTGCGGTTAACAATGCTTTTGTCGGTAGCAAACTTTTATTTAACTGTTTCCTATTATTTTTATTGGCAGGGCTATGTTTTTCTATTTTATTTATAGTCGATTGAAAATACCTCACTATTGCATGTTTGTTGTAATAGCGACCACAGTCGATCAGCAAAGTTATTGCTCCGTTTAGGTGTCATTGCTTTAAATAGTCATTCAAAAAACTTTTAATTATTAACAACTATACGAATATATTATGCATTATATCTAGTTTCAAATAGGAACTCGTTTGTTTATATTCTACTACAGCGGGATATTACTTGTTAGTAAAAAAAATATATAAGTAATCTTGCTGTTGTTTCAAATTGTTTTTATTTAGGCCTACGTAATATAAATATATTTTGAGTTTGAGTTTGTGTTTTGAGTAACTTTGAAGTTTGGAGTTTGGATATTTACATTATGACCGCCAATACCTTGAAAACACATTATGGAAATAATAAATTATTGAGTATTGAGTATTGAATTTTATATAATTGTTGTAGCTTAATACTTTCTTGATTATATGCTTTTAAAAACTTTTTTTATTGTGCTGTTATACTCTGTGTGTTATGTCTTTTAAATGTGTGGTGTTAAGTTATATAAATAAAGTAAATGGGGTATATTATGTGTAAAAGACTTTGTTCTATAGCAAAGCCCTCTCTGTCTAGAATAGCAACCTAGTAAGCTTCCTAATCTAGGACAAAAGAAAGGAGACAAAAAAAATCAATAAATATTTCCGAATAGATTTTATTCTTACAGACAATTCCATTATACTTTTATGTACTAAATACAGATAGACAACAGTATGTACCGCATATTAACACTTACTCTAACGTACATACTTATAAGTAGTCCTGTTTTACACAAGTTACAAAAAAAAAATGTCGAGAAAAATAAGATTCACTATCTACTGAAAGAAATTGGTAACTTTTTTAAATATGTTTCATTTATCATAATTACTTCAACTGTAATCCTTTGAATCCGATAGAACTGTACTTTATAATAATTTATTTTTAAGGAATACTTTTGTCGTTTGTTTCGGCCGAGTATAAGCGGTAGCGGGAAGCGGAGCGGTAGTGTAGACGTGTGAAACAAAAGCATATTGTTATACTCTTCTGTTTTACTCACACCTACAATGTAATGTCACATATCTTCTCTCTTCGCCGTACACCGCCACAGCTCAATCAGTACGTAAATTGAAAAATCATGACAAATAAAAGGCGGACTCCGTAACTCAAGTTACCAACTTCTTCCAACGAGTACTAATAAGTGTCTGACACATAACAAAGTATTTTTGCATTATCTCTTAAAACAATACCCCCCAACGCGCATGTGGAACAAATTAAAAAGACTGAAAACATTTCCACAATGTATTTTCCAATTAACTTTAACTGTTGGTCGCGGTTTTCGCCGATGTCGCCCCCATGTTTGTTTACATGCAGTCAGCCCAAGTGACGTCACGCGAGATAATGAAACTCGATATTATGTAAAACGTGATGCTCCCTTAAACGTTTCGTGAAATGTGTAACGGAAATTTTAAGTACAATGTATTGTTATGACGGTCTTGCCAATTAAGAAACTACAGTCATTACATTTTACGATTTTCCCTGTCTTTGTAGGTAATGTCAAAATCAAAGTGTGTGAGTATGACAGTCTACTATGTAATATTCTAGTTGACGGGAAAAATATTAAGCCCGACAGTTAGATTATTAAAAAATACTTTAAGCTTTCTTTTTCCTTTTCTTCAGCAAACAGAAAATGACAAAAATATAGCGCTTTACATTTTTGCGTGATGTCTGACTCTACAAAGTTCAACGTTTAGTGATGTCCAAGCGCCCCACTAGTACTTGTATATTCGTAAATGTTCGTATATATGATGAAACAAAAGATACGCGATTAATATTTTTTTAAATCATACTGACGGACTAAATATAATCAACTTTATTACCCGGGCAACTCCCCTGTTTCGTAATGGCTAAGATGTTGTCGGTAAACATTGTTAACGGAACATTTTTTTCTAAACATCTCCTACATAAGTTGAGAATTGTTACATTTTAGTTTTTACCCTTTGTCCTTTTCCTCATATTATAAAATGGAACAATCATAACTTCACGAACGCTTAGCAATATTTAGTTAAGTACTTAAGTACACATATCATACACGATCAATCTATTATATTTATTTTATATACAAATTAATATTTACATAAAAATTGTCTGTCCTTTTAAGTATGCACTATATCTAACTATTCCATTGTACTTAATTAAGAATAATAAGTATTAATTAAAAATTATCAATAAATATACAAAATAAAATGCGTTGTAATTGCTGTGTCTATCTTAATATAGGAACCAAAATTATTTTACTTATGCTGACGCAAACCCATTGTAAATAAATATTTTTAACATAATAAATTATCAATAGTTGTTATAAAACTCTATAATATTTACATCTTAATCTAACTATTCACAGAGTTGTAGATATTCACATATTTTTAAATAAACTGGAAAACTGTTAAAATTGGAAAGTGAAATGAAAATTCGCGAAGAATTGGTTGTGTCGTTTTTTTTAAATAGTGTAAAAAATACAGGATTTCTTGTGTCGGGATCATATTTAAATAAAATAAAATAATTAGCACCAGAGGAAAAACTTATAAATAGATACAAAGAAATTTTTTTTTTGATAGGATTAATATTAGCTTAGATAATGTTTCTAGCTCTGTAATTAATTTTGACTGACAACACACCATTAATTAGGCCACTAGTTTTTAGAGTTTATTCTATAGTGGAACTCTGACGCTTCTGGAGCCCAACATATAATTATGCATATGCAATAATCCTGTAAGCTTTTAAACATACGTTGCAGTTAAAAAAAGTCGTGCCTTGACGGTAATAGTAGTAATACATAGTCATTAATAAGAATTAATGAATTAATGTTGTAAAATAATATGAAGTTTGGTTGACTTTGAAATATAATACACTATCCAGACCTTTATCAATTATTTCCATAATATACAGTGAGCAGTAAGTAGTAATATTCTAGTAGAGTGTTGTCAAATGCATTTAAAAATAAAATGATACTGAAATTATAAATAATGTTATTATTTTTCAAGCCATCGATACATTTTTACATCGATTTTTCACTATTGGTCTACAACGCTACAAAAAAGATTCAGCCAGATTCTCACCCGATTTTCAAGATTTCAAGATTCTCAATTCAGATCATTCATTGGGAATGTTTGAAACTGCGCAATATTTAATTATTATGTCAAAGTTAGTTAAAGGCGTTCTCAATTAAAAACTCTGAATTCAGAAACTTGTCTATAAAAATATTGAGAAAATGCACATCGACTGAAAACACCAACTATCACAAACACAGAGATCCCTATTGGTCCGTGAAACGCAAAACGAAAACACTGCGCGAGTAAACTCAAACGTCATTTCACCTGTCATCTGTCACCTGTCACCTGTCACATACACTACTCAAGTCCACTGGGTAACCGTCGAGCCGCATCAGTCGTGGAAGTCGCGCGGCTCCGGTTTCAGCTACCACACCAGCCCCTCGGAATGGAGGGGAGGTGGGGCGTCGCCGAAGGTGAACTCGGGGGACGAGGGCCGCGGCAGCACCAGGTGCTCGGGCGGCGGGAACTGCTCCGGGAACTCGCCGCCGGGCAGCGACTCCATCCCGCCTGCGAAACGACCTGCTCCAGTTAGTATTTGCTAAATGATTTTTAAGACGCTTACAGGATTTAATTTTCATTTTACATTTTGACACTACGCTACTCTTCGGCTTCGCGACATAAACAAGTGAATATATGTTACTATTTTACGGTTTGTTAATCATCTGTCCATCTCAATCTACAATGCATCAACAACAATGATGTGGTATTGTTTCGATTGTCAAATTTGACAGTTTCAATACTATAAAAGTATCAAAATCAATAATTGTGATAGCAGAACAAATTGCAAATTCGTAGTTTCTACCATTTATTCGTCTTAGGATTATTATTTAGTTCAAATATAATATCTGTCTACATTATTCAATCATCAAACAGTTTGAAATATCAAAAAGCAAAACCATTTCAAAAAGTGTACCAACCTGGCTGATTGAACGGCATCGCCGGCGGCGGATGGAAGAACGGCGCGTCATGGTGGAACGGCGGGCCATAGCCAAACTCGAACTTGCCATCGGCCGTCGCGAAGTACGGAAACCCCGGGGGGCCCTCCTCGAGGCCCCCAGGGGACAGGTTCATGGGGAACCCGCGCATCTTGCGCGATGACCCGAAGAATGGACCTCTTCCCATTGATGTAAGCTGCTTCAGACGACGCTCTTTCGACCGCTTGTTTTGGAACCACACCTGGAAAGAAAGAGGTGGTCAGATTTTGTTGGTAATACAAATCGATGACTGCAGTCATAGTATTCGTTACGAGTCCGAATCGATAGCTGTAGTCTCTATACTTATGTATATAATCGAAGTGCTGTCATAAGTAACCATCATTATGGGTACTTACTCGAGTTATTTTTTCCGTTGTATAAGTTGCCTCTGAGAAATTGTATAATTTAATCCTACATGGTGTAATGTCTTTGTCTTTATGGACGTACATAAGTAGTTACAGGAAACTACGACATAATTTAAATATCGAATGTTAGGTTAAGTTCTTACTATAGGTAGGTACGCATATAATTGACATAAAATTTACACATGAAATTACAAAGTAATGACAATGTGATCTTGATTATGCGAAGAAGAATTACCTAATATTATTATAGATAGGCATATGACATCATAGTAATTGATAATGATAGGATTTTGATATTAACGTGTATGTGAATGGGCCTGACCGCGCCATGTTAAAATGGCTTAAAAGGAGATGCAGACATATTCATTACATACATTTCGCAATATTATTGAAATGTTTTCTGCAATATCTTAAATTACAATGAAAACATTACAAAAGAAAGCAATTCGTGCTGGTTCATATTTGATTCTGTATTTCTTTTCAAATACAAACAAAATGCTCTTGCTTTATTTGCAACCGCAGAGTGCACTGCGGTTTGGAGCTATAAACATTATCTGCAATGCACCGACAAAGTGCCAAAGTATTTGCATTTTAACTTTACTGCAACTTTGGAATGACAAAACCTTTTTCTTTTCTTTTTTGAACTGCGGTCGCTATGGTTTCAAGTCATTACATTATATTTTAAAAGAAAAAAAGACACATTTTAGCGAACACACCAAAATGTGTAGACAGCAAAAGTTTGATTAAATATTTCTTGGCTTAAGACACTTTTATCTTCAATTGACTATTATTTGAAGATGTGATTAATTACCCGTAATCCCCGAACGGGTAGGCAGAGTTAAAGAGGCATCACCCCTTTAACCACATTCAGTCAAAAATAAAACTGGGCTGGGTTAGATGAAAAATTGTGAAAAATAAAGTGACAAGTGGCTAGCTGGTCGCCTACACAATCACATATCCAAAACCCAATATACCATTAGTTGCCTTTTACGACATGTTAAGCAAGAACCGTTATTGCACATTATTTTTAAGTCCCAACATGGTTAGATGGAAAATTGTGAAAAAACATTTTTATAGGTATTTATATTTTAAAATCATTTTTATTTACCGTTGTGGAGTAAAAGTAATCATCTAAATATGTAGCTATCGAAACATGTTTTTCATTTCCGTGAAAAGAAGCGTGAAAGAACAAACTAGTTATATTAATGCAGTTCAACGAAATTTACCCCAACTATAAATTTTGAAAAAGATTAAAATAGTAATGTAGGTATCCATCTACGTAGTATCAGATAAAACCTCAAGTCCAATTAGAGTCTCAGCAAACAACGCGTACATCGTATATCGTCCACGCATCGATTCGGCCGAGACATCGATACACGATTCGCTTCGCATCACTATGCGCGATCGCTTATAGTACGGCGATTAGTCGCGTCGCGTGCCGGCCGCGCGACTAATCGCATGCGAAGGTTGCCAACACCTGCTATTCGACACGAAGCGATGCACGAAATAGGTTATTATAGTTTTGAAGTTAACAGCTTATAATCATAGATGCTTATTAGAGGCTTTTTAGGGGAGCGAATGTTCCTATATCCGATAGGAGGTAACAATTTGGTTTTTTTATAGTTAATCTGTTATGTTTTTAAATTGTTCAGGTTTTTGTTTTTATCAATATTTTTTGCATGAATACTATGGAAACTATTATATATTGAATTAATCTTTATTTAATAGTATTTCCATAAAATGTATGTCTAACTTCTAAATTCGGTTTTACGTTTTAATGTGAGTAAATCACATATAGCAGTTCTTCAGATACATTTTTATAATACGAAAATTGTACTTGTTTTGTATTGTATTGTACTTTACTACTTTGATGAAACATGAAAATTCATAAACGTTTTATGTAAGTAATTACGAAAACATATGCCAATAAAAAAAATTATACTTAGATTTACCATCTACATATGTGACATTTTGCATACATGTTTTCCCTATTTAAAATTATTCGATTGCTCGAAAAATCATATTTAGTATTTAATATAACGAATTTATCTTTAGTTCACAGTCAGCCCTAATACTAACGGCTTAATCGCACGGATCGCACCGCTCAGTGTCGTGTGTGCAGGCCATTATGCGCAGGCGCACACGTCGCATTACGGGTACACACGACAATGACCCACCTATGGCGGCCTAGGCCTTCATATGTGACCTTCACCTTCAATTAATAAAACGTCTATATTGTTCTTAAAGGTTACAAGGAAAGAGCATGCCATGATATATTTTAAAGGAATTGATAAAGTAGCTTAGCGATCAATTATTGATTGGTATTAGAGCAGACTTTTTTATAATAATCGCCTCATAAAAATAAAGAAGAGTCTCAGCTTCTCTTCTGAACCATGTATAATGCTTATTAAGCGAAAAATAGCATCGATTAAATTTATAACCGGAATTAAAATATTTTAGTCCTTTCATCGTATTCCCATCCACATGTCAGAAAAATTTAATTAAAAGCTGAACTTCATTTTGAAAATTTGCATTTTACCCACATTCAATATTACGGATTTCTGAAATTATAGTAACTTGGTGTCTATAATGTTACATTATTCCTACAATGAGCGTTACATTTTATAGTCCAATAAAAAATTCTAGTACTTCATTATTCCACACTTAATTTGCAATAAACATAACGTACATACTATACTATCCCTATCATCAGTCTAATAAGTTAGATCCGACATAAAATAAATTTAAATTACAAATCCCGATGGAAACAGGACGCACAGGACCTTTCAATCAAAATCGTCCATTAATCAAGCGGCGAGAATTAGATCCAGTTCAGAACAGGTCGTAAATGCGATCGCTGTGCAAATGCGTGCGTGGGCGCAGCCGCGGCGACCTCAAAGCGATGCTGCTGCGGCGACCATGCTTTTGCTAGCGCCAAGGACGTTTGGGAGTTTTAAGATGTACTGTAATACAGATTATACTAAAGTATCATTTAGTGCTGTGAACACACCTTATTACTTTGAGATTTGTTTAGTTACTAGTTTAAAATTATATAGTTTGCTCCGGTGGTTCGGACATGTGGAAGAATGGATGACGAAAGATTGACTAAACAGATAGGAGCCGCGGAAGGCCCAGGCTCACCTACCACGACCAGATTGGTCGTGTATTAACAGAAGGTGATGTTAGGAGTCATAAAAACCGTAGAGCTTGTATGAAAAGGATTATGAATGTTGAAGAGGCGAGTAAGGTATGTAAGGATCATGCCATATGGCGTTCGGTTCTCTCTGTTTACCCCGCTAGGGAAGTGGCGTGAACATTATTAGTAGTAGTAGTAGTATATAGTTTTCAAACATTTCATATTTACACATTCATATTACATATTCATATTACATATTCATATTACATATTCATATTACATATTTAAAAAATAACCTTGTTTTTTTCAAACCAATGAGAGAAAACCGATGTGTAACTATTGAATTTGGTAGCAGAAGTAAAAATATTTACACACTTCACATCGCACGATAATTTAATGCATCGCAAAACGCTAATGCAATTAGCAATGTAGCTCCGATCCCTCAGTTTTATCTAACGAAATATCGTTTCTGTCCTCATCGGTCAACGCGTGTGGTCCCCGCGCAGCAGGCTAGCTGCGCAGCGCGTGAGCAACAATGACGCTCTTGTTTCCCGGGAGGTTTTTTATTTTTCGCGTCGGTACCTCCTTTTGCAAACTCATTCGGTTCTCGAGACTAGATATTTTTTACTGTTCCACTTTTAATATAGTTTTAAATACATTTTAATGACTAAACATTAAGCTATGTATTTATTACAAACCTATCAAAGACTTTTAAGGAAATAAAATAACTGCTTGTACCTAAGTATCTACATTTAACGAGTGAGTACATAATAATGGATTTGCTTTTCTTAGAAATAAATAACTTTAAATAGTTCTTATAATTACTTCAATAAGATTCAGCAGAAAATAACGATTTGGCAACAAACCGATTTCATTACATATAATTAGTCATGATCGGTAACAAGCTGTGTTAATAGTTTAATAGCCGTGCGCGTGACTGACAAGTGGATTGGAAAGGAGGATGCGCTATGTGGTACTGTCCTTGGAATAAAATGCCTTTCGAGTATCAAGGCTAGACTGTATTACACCGCTACGGAGATGCACTAACTCACTGCGCTGGATGAGTCAACTCACTTCGTCGAAATGTAAATCATAAATGACTCGAAAATAATGTACCAACATTGGTTGTTGTCTAGCGTGTCGTAAAAGGCGGCTAATGGTGTATGGAGTTCTGGATTTGTGATTATGTAGGCGATGAGCTAGCCACTTGTCGCTGTTTTTTCACAATATTCCATTAACCGGATCCAATATTTGGCTTAATAATCTACATTAAGCCAAAAATTGAGTCCGAGCTTGTCCCTCTTTGGAATATGCGTACCCCTTCGGGGATAACGGACGTGATGTTATAATGATGATGATGTGTTGGCGCATGGCGCAATGAGCAAGACCGGACGATTTCGCAAACTGTCGTGGTTAGCAATTCACAGATTAAGCGGTACGTCTCAATTTGATACTGACGATGGTGTGCCATGTTGAGTTATTGCAAATAGTTATCCAAGTCTAACTAATACTTAGTCAAACTCATGTGTCTGATTTGTCCCGTACCGTGCCTGAAATCTATTGTGAAGATTTTTGGAGTAATAAAACTTTCACGGTTTGTTTCCATAGATTATATCAAAATGGTATGAAGTCGTTTATGAAACACAATTATTGTACAAACATATATGGGTATAGATCACTTCAATAAAAGATGGAAGTGTGAGATTGCGAACATCAGCATTTACCATGTCAAAAGTTACCCATATTCTTTTAAACTGGGTGTCGGCAAAAAATCTGACCGACATTCCGTTGACCTGAGCTATTAATAATAAAAACAATATTTGACCATTAAATACCAGAGCGGGTCAGCTCAGCCACACACGGCAGCGAATGGCCAAGGCCGTACTATGCGAATAATAGACTAGTCGTTTGGGCAATAATTATTAAATCGAATAATGCGTAGAATGTCAAGAGGTCACTATTTGCCCGACTGTCACTTGCTTTAGTCGGCTTTTTATCGTGAACGTATGTCTTTTGTTATTTTTTTATTGGCATGCGGATAGTACAGTTTTTGCGGCCAGGTTTTTGCATATTTTAAATACTTACGATGTAGTTGTGATGCAGTAGTAGGCATCAATGAACAACATTGCGGCGTAGCTGACATTTTTTATGTACTGACAAAATTATTTAGACATAAACTGTCAATTATTAATTGTAGTTCTAGAAGGCTAATTTATTACTAATTATATTTTTATTATCCTTTATGGAATCAAACACATACACTTTATTATATGTTTGTATTAAAAAAAAATGTCATTGCCCATTTTTTTCCTTTTATTATGAGGTTTCAGTGTCCAACTATAACTTCCATAATAGTGCTCATAACTTTAGCACTAAGGCTTCCATAATGTACAAGTCCCAAATTCACGGTGTCAAACAAGAGCCCCTGGTATGTCCGCACCGTAAGCTATTTATAAACATTATACAAGGTTAGGGTGACGACGCCGCGGCGGGACAGCCGGCGCCGCGGGGCGCCCCTTGTACAAGCCGAGTGGTGTTAAACACTATATTTCATGCGTCCACCGCTGCGCGGGCGCACCGCCGCTTACCCTCGCCGTAACGCCGACGCCTCGCAAAATCGTAAAACACCAACATAACTACACGCTAAACCGGCATATCGGCTGATCATATTTTTAAATAATCATTTTACGATTATTTCGGGAGAAATACGCGTGTCTCTCGTGTTTGTGTCAACGGTTATTCGGTTTTGTTCGGTGCCTATAAAAGTTTCCGACGTACGTTAACGTTTATCGTGGGAACATATGGCTGACCTTCTACGCAGAATGTGATTCTGTATTCCCAACTTTACGACACAACTTACACTACCAGTTGTCATTATCAAATTTTTGCCCAAAATTTTAATAGGATTCACTATTTCCTAAGGCATGTACGTATTGAGTACAAGAGTGCTCTAATTCTAATAAAAAATACGTTCATTTAATTTCGTTAGAACTTTGTTCCGACAGTGCCTTCTCAAATTCCCAAATTAGTACAAAATGTCGCATTATACTAATATCAAAATGTGTTTGATACTTAAAACATCTTTTGAACTGATTTTCTTTTAAAGAATATTAATACGAGAAATATTTTTTTTCTTTCTCCCATAGGAATAAAGATTATATTTATCTACTCATAGCTACTTTTGCCGACTGTATTAAAACAATTCTAACGCTTACGACGGTTCTTAAACATTACCAGTTATCAAAAGACCACCCATGTATTCACAAGATGAGCGTTCTCTTAATCGCTAACCAAAAATTAAACCCTGGAAAAAGTAATGGTAATTGTTATAATAAATAGTTATTTGACCCCCGTTTCGAACACATTAAGGTTTTAAAGTGCCTAATTATTTTGCATCTCATTTTCTCACGTTATTTCAAGTCTCTTAAACGGTACAGCATACTGAGGAATCATTGCTATGATGCCAAACAACGTCTGGCATCATAGCAATGATTCCTTAGTACTGTTTAATTGCTATCTTTATCGCTCAATAATATACGAGCTTTGAGGTTTAATATCAACATTATGTTTTTATGAGTAATTTTTGTGGTATTCTTCTAATGATATAGATTCAATGAGAATGGCTACGTATCTAGTGTATTTTATTCAGATTCTATTTTCAATAAAAAAATATGAAATATTTGAGAATGATGAAATTCTACAATGATCAAGAATCAGAATCACAAACAGCATCAAAATGGATTGAAGTTAGACAAGACGAAAACAATTTAAATGAGATCTGTTTTAAGACAGCAGATTTTTCTGAGCTCACTAAACTGATATAGGGTTTTGCTTATTGTCATTGATCTATAGGCCCTTAACCGAGAGTTATGTATAAAGATTTTTCAAATGGTCACTCGCTAAATCTGACATTATGGTCCAAATGGACTCTAATTTAAAACGGTTCATAATGTTCAAAATCATTTTGCAAAATAATTTCAGCTCAATGACAACCCAATCATAATTGACAGCCAAAATTAATCTAGGTATTGCACAAAACGAAAAATAAATGAATTACAATAGTTTATCAATCATGTCACGTGAACCTCGGTCCGGGAGCGGGGTGACCCGGGCGGTGGGATAAAAGGATGATTGATATAAGAGTTGTCTGTGGTCATTGTCCGTGGTCGGAGTAAATAATGGCCGACTACCTGCTTCGGAGGCGCCCCCTAGACTTAATGAGCGCGCATTATGGGTTTACCGGTGTAATGATACAGTATGTGGGAAGCCAGTGAGGCATCTTACTGCTCCAGTAGCCAGGTAAGATAGGTAGGTTAATAGATTAACTGTGCAATTTGAATAAATGAATTGTTAAGTGCAAAATGAATGCATTTTGCATTAATGGATTACATGGCGACATAAGTGTGTATGTTAACAGACTTTAGACTTATTTTACCTAATACCTACCGTGTGTATTAAATCATGAACGATCTAAGTTAATTCCTAAAACATGCTAGAGAAGTTCTTCCTTGTCCGCTCGTTGAGTCATATTGATGATTAAACCCGACCTTCAACGCTTCATTTAAACAACCACACCTGAGTGTCCATGGAAGAGGAATGTAAGTACTTAATGATACCATCACGCAAAATGTCATATGCAATAAGTTGCATACGATAAGTTACATACCTAAGATTGACACATGTGACCTACGTAGTAGTTAAAGGTCAGAGTTTACGAGCTTAGATTCCTAACTGTAATTTATTCTACGACTAAAGTTCTTAAAGTAAGGACGGTACAAAACAATTGGACATTTATGATAACTAATCAGATGATCAGTTGTCAAAACTACAAGATTTAATTCACAAACGGTGGGTTGGATTAGCCATTTTGAAAAAAACAAAGAGATAATTTAGTTTGAAATCTATCATTTAACGTATATGCCATAAACGAAATAGCTACCGGTATATTAGATGATGTAAACCCAAACATTTTAAAACACTAATAATCCGCCATTTCTATGCGACCTTCGAGACCACAGATTACCTACTACCGCCCATAGACATAACAGAATCAAGAGTTTACACAATTAGCATTTACATGACTGGCTAAATACCAATAAATGGCTATTAGATCGCGATCAAAAGCGAATTATAGATGATTATGAACGGTTCTACACTATTCGTTCACTAGAAACCTATTTATATAACGTTATGTCAAAACAAATGGACACGAAACCTGAAATTTGAGCATAAGTATTATCCAATTGACCTGGCAGTATAGTTTTCTCGTAACCGCAGTTAAATTTTGTATTTAAATTTTATTTTACGGAATGGCTGGATTAAGCAAAATCTTTCTTCTAATGATCAAACATGGATTCCCGTTACTAATCTGAATTGACCTTCTTGATCCCGATGTCTTTAAAGTGTTTTAGGTTAAGTATTGGTGCGTTGGTAGAATATGCTAACTCGGCAACTTAATCTACACAACTTTTTAAAATTGTTTAATCCACATTTAACATAACAAAGGAATACTTATTATTTACTAGACAATTTTTGTGTATTTACTCCTTGTATAAAAATATAATATAGTAATACCTATAGATGTATTATCAATCTGTGCAATATCAGTCATATGAATGGGAAAATTGCGAAATAGTTGTGACAAATGGCTACTACATCGCCTACACAATCACAAATACAAATCGTGCATTGCTTTTCTTTCTTGATATCTCATCAATTTAAGCTTATGAAAACTAGTAGGCAGCTTGGTACCACATAGATATTACCGACCGAACTAAGGTGCACTAGCAATTTGGCCGCGTTGAGAGAGGCGCGGCGGGCGGTCGGCTCCCTACCGGGCGCGCCACAATATACCTACAGGGCCACGTAACGAACGGGCCACAACAGTTGGCGGGGCCTTGCTTTTAGGGTTCTGTACCTAAGTAAAAATTAACAATAAACGAAAAATTAGCCCTATCAAAGGGTCAATGGGGACACTGAACTGTCTCTATGTCAGGTTTTTATTAGAACCTCGTTATGTCATATGAAAGATTTAGGAATCTGATACCATGACGCTGTAAAAAAACTAAGTTTCTAAGTTAACTAAGAAGAATATGCGGATATTTGTCGTATATTTGCATATTAAACAAATGGGAGCATATAAACATTGACATAAACTATGTAGAATAGTAAAATTTGCTAAAAGATACAAGGTCTACTGCATTAAACAGGAAAATCGAAAGATCTTTAGTTTTATTGTTTTTTTTAGTTTTTTTTTTTTGTTTTTTTTTTAGTTATATTTAGTATAATATTAATACTAAATATACTATTACTAATACTAAATACATACATACATAACATCACGCCCACAATCCCCGAAGGGGTAGGCAGAGTCGAAGGGGCAGCAAGCCCCTTCAACCACATTCAGCCAAAAATAAAGCCGGGCTGGGTTAGATGGAAAATTGTGAATAAGCAGTGACAAGCGGCTAACCTGTCGCCTACACAATCACACACCCAAAACCCGATATACCATTAGTCGCCTTTTACGACATGCTAGGCAAGAACCACAGTTGGCATATTCTTTTTAAGTCCCAGACCAACATGGGACAGTGGGCTGGGTTGGATGGAAAGCTGTGAAAAAGGAGTGACAAGTGGCTATCTCGTCGCCTACTCAGTCACATACCCAAAAGCCCGTTAACCATTAGTCACCTCTTACGACATGCTAGGCAAGAACCACAGTTGGCACATTCTTTTTTTTTTTTTTGTCCCAGACCAACATGGGATAATACTAAATATTTAGTATAATATAAATATAAATACAATATTTATATTTTTTTATGTAAACTACATACTTGATGATGTACGGAACCGCCAGCAAATGAGTATTACTCCCACTTGTCCCGTTTTTTGTTTCCATTCGACATAAACTTTATTGTGTCGTGCGGCATATGGGACGTGTTCGCGAATTTGGGCACCCTCGTCGGGAATATTAATGGTGATTTTGTTATAATGAGCCTCAAGGCTTGCTCTAATTTTGTGTGGCCACAATGGATTACGAAGAAGGGATTATGTCAAGTGGAATATTGCCTTTTTATGCAAAGTCCCATGTCCTATGTTGTTCTGGGACTTTAAAAGAATGTGCCAACAGTGTCCCTTGCCTAGCATGTCGTAAAAGGCGACTAATGGTATATCAGATTTGGATATGTGATAGTGTAGGCGACGAGCTAGCCAATTGTCGCTAATTTTTCATCTAGCCCAACCCGGTTTTATTTTCAGCTGAATGTGGTTAAAGGGGCATGCTGTCCCTTTGACTTGCCTACCCCTTCGGAGATGGTGATGTCATGTAAGTTATTTAGGTATTGCATTTGTCGTTATTGTATCATACACTTATGGTACATCGGGTTTGTTGTTGCTTAGAGGGTGCATCTATATAAAAGATTTTAAACAAGTGGAATATTAGTGAGGATTACTAAAATAAAAATAAACTCTATGGCGTAACTATGTCGATGTTTTGTCATCGTCTATGATTGTTTTTATTGTTGGACGGAATTGACGTCTATTTCAAATTTGATTGTCAAAAATGATTATTGTGACAATGCTTCGATTCTCAGTTGTGACCTGTAAGTCATTGATAATATATTCGATAATTCGAATACGCCTATTGAATTGCAGAATCAAAAGTTAGAGATTAATAAAGTAATAAGACAACATGAATAAAAATTTTATTTTCAAAAATTTATCTATTTTTTTTAGAAATAAGTTGTAAGTTTTCTTTTTATTGCGACATGTGATTTTAAAATTATCATTGAATGTATATCTGTGGAGCACACAAACGCGGCTGATAATCAATAACAATTAATTCTGAAGCCTATCAAAACTGCCACTCAACAAAATAATTTCAAAACACAAAACGTAAAGTTTAATGAGCTTTTTCTCATTACTCTCCGTAAATGTCGGAAGCGTCATGTCATGAAAAAGGACGCACAGACAAATAAAAACGAATTTAGATCCTTTTATTGACTTACACTAAACGGCTGACGTAGAAATTACAACGAGTAAAATTTGAAATATATGGACTGGAGAGTCGCGTTAAAATAAAGTACTAAATGAAATAAATTGCTTTATTTTTAGTCTATATTTTACGATGCGTTGGATTTTTTACGATTTTCAGATGATGCTAATAATGGCTGAAGTAAAAAGGACCAAGTAAGGTCCAGACGTTGAAATTTCAAAAAAGGAACGCGACGCAAGATGGCGGGCGGATGGCGGCGCTGAGGAGCGGCCGCAGTGCACGCGCGCCGGCCCATCGGCGACCAATTGCCGTGGCGCTCGCGCGGGCAAATTGTTTCCTCGCCAAATTGTACTACAACGAACTCACTTGTTTTGAGAATGCGATTAATGTTCTTTTGTTTCTGTTTTGATACTTTTTAAAAGGAGTAAAATTATTTTTATAAGTGAAATGTGTTAGATAATCTTAATTGTAGTCATGATCTTACATTGAGCCATTGGCTACATATGCTCTCTCTAAAACAAAGGTCTTTAGTATAAAGAATTATTAAAATTATGTGAGAAAATTTCGTAATTAGTCCTGTTTAGATGTACTGATTGAAAAAAAAAAAAGATTAACTAAGACATACAAAGAATTTCGATAGTTTTATTTTTATTCGAATAATAAACTTACAACTTGTACGTTTGCTTTTTTCTATACTAAATCGGCAATAATCTTTTGCCTTCTTCGGCTGGCTACGGACTCTAAAGAGTCACGAACAAAAACTGTATGGTGTCACTAATCACTAAACTGTCGTACGCTCGTCAGTTCCACTATATTACCTAAAACAAATGTTTTTCTTCCAATTTCCCGCAAAAAGAACGTCAAGATGTCTCAACGGCAATCGTGGCATGCACCAAAAAGCATAAATTTTGTCAACCAAGAATTAACCCACTTAAAACTTTTCATGGTTAATAAAAGCGCAAAATTTCTGTTTTTAGATTCTATTTGATGTATTTTCATTCGTGAATGACGGATTTGATGTTATAATAAAGGATTTTATTGTTGAAATCTTTGTAGGTGTTTGTTTAATTGAATATTGTCGTAAATTATCAACCTGTGCGTGTATCAAAACATTGTTTGTTTTACTACCTATTTAAATATAAAAAAAACACACTCAACAAGAATATCCATAATGGAAATGCAAAGTTCTTACTTCCGATAGCAATATACATCTGGTTCCAATACCATTAACTTTGCCCAAAAAAGTTTCGTTTAAAAATAAAAAAGTCTCATATCTGTCAATCTTTCCCGCCAACCCGTTCGCCTCGGCAGATCTGTCTAAATTTAAAAAAGTTAATAAGTCTGTTCTCGATGTGCGGCCCGCTAAATTTACCGTGTAGCCAGTCTGTTTCGGTGATTCCAATTTGTGACTTGTCTTATTTTAGTTAATTAGATGCTCTCCGCACGACGAATGTTTTGGTCTATTTCTGTTTGCGCGCGTAAATTTTAAGTTGTAGTTATAATTATTTTAAATTTTCATTAGGCATGATCAAAAAGACGATTGTTATAATAACATTTCTTAATGGGGATGATGGACGCAAAGAAATAACATTTATTTTAATTGCCAAAAATAAAACTGGTCTGAGTTCGACGAAAAATTTTGTGAAAATGTAATTAGTAGACAAGTGGCTAGCCCGTCGCCTAAACTATCTCATACCCAAAACCGCAACACCAATAGTCGCCTTTTACGAAATGCTAGGCAAGAAACAACGTTGGCACATTCTTTTAAAGTGCCAAACCAACAAGGGACATAGGTACCTATCAAAATCATTTTTGTGTTATGAAATGTTCTGCCTGTTGGGGCCATAAATAGACTTCCGAACTGAATTTACTTTGAGACTGAAAGACAATTTTAAGTTTAACAACCTCAAACAATATTTTAATTTTAAGCGATACATCACCCATTTTATAAAACATTTTGTTTCCGTATTTTGTGCGGTACTATATCAAATAAAATTTGTGCCTACAATATCAAAACGAGAGAAAACAAAAATGGAATTGTATATAAAACAGAACAAAGGCACATAAAACATGACCCATTTATTCTACTAACAAGATTCCACTTTTAATTTGTGATAACGACGTTTTATGCCAGCGCTGGCGACCGTCAGCCAATCAGCGCTCGGTATTCGTAAATCGAATTTTATCAGTTCCCTGATAGCGCACGCTGAGGCCATTGGTCACGCTTTTCAATATGGCGGGTTTATCTGGGCTCGTTCCAATACTTGCGGAATATTTAATGACGTGAAATAAATTACATTACTACATTTATGTAGGTATTGTTGTGAAAAGTGTTGTTAAATTTCTCATCGAAATATGTTAGTTAGTGCTCATTACTACAACTTGGTAGCTCGACTTGATTGAGTAATTAAATCACTGCGGCAATTCAAAAACTATTTCTTGCATCTATATTTTAAAACAGTTAAACATTCTCTTATTGACAGTGCTTTTAAATAGGTTCTTCCAAAGACTTAGATATTAGTAAATTTGGTGTTAGCAACATCTAATTTATGGAAAGAAAATCGAGTTTCCATTATGGACACACGCGTAAAAATTACTAGACGATTAACATTAAAAATCGTCTAAGTCACAGAACGTGCTACAGTCAACATGATTAATTGGCAATTATCATCAATGGCCAACACATTTATCATCAGTTTGTCTGTAACATACCTACACGTTATTATGATAAATGTATTCTAGAAACAGGATGTGTGCGAATATTTATTTCAAAACATCTTCGACCTTTTCATTGACACAACTTTTTCATTTGCAAACGTTTATAATGTTACCTATCAGAATTTGTCAGAAACAACAAACAATACATTTTCAACCGTAAGTAATAACTCCAGACATTATTTATAGGACTTAGTAAGACTGAGTATCTACATACGTTTGTTAGAATTTTTTAGGCCTTAGAATAACAAATTCATTGTACATAATTATTCGAAGGTATAGACATTGTTTGATAATAACTGTTAAAACCTCATGCCAATGCTTTTTAAGGCCCATTTGGAGGGTGAGGCCACCTAGCCCCCAGCACATCTCGCAGGTGCTTACGACGGCACAGACCACAGTGTCACCCCATCCTATTTAGCGAACGAGGAGGATCATGGTCCTAAGCGAACCTCTACTATGGGATACGCTAAGATATAGTGCAGGAAGAAGTCGCCGCTGTCGATGTTTTGTTATAAATAGCTAGTGTTTTTGCCGGAGGCTTGTGAAAGTGATTCGGCACGGTGTCAACAGTCAGCGCGTCACGCTTGGCGGCGAGGCCGGCGGTCTTCCGCGTGACGTCCCTCGACCTCACCGCTCGCTTCCTACATGGCGCTACTGAGGAAGAGTATTGTCTGCATACTGACCTAGGGTCTTACACTTAAGACATAGTATTTTACCACATAATTCCATCTACCGTATTTTTGAAATTAACCTTCAGCGAACATTTAGGTAAGTGTCATTTTTATTAATATGAGCTAAGTGATGTAAGGGTACATTATTATTAACTTATTTATTTTGAATCGTATTTGAATGCGACTTGTAATAAGAGTATGAACTATCTTTGTGTAGATATCTTAGGTATGTTGTAATTAGCTCACTTACCTATTTTCTGTATTGATTTTAGTAACTAGGAGTATAAACGCAAATTCTTTATTATGATGAAAATCATGTTAATCTTAAGATCCAATATGAAATGGTAATTTAATAAATATTCTTTGCAAACGCCTAATCTGCTTTCTATCCGATTTCGATACTGCGACGGCCATTAGTAAGACTATCAACATTAAACCCGCCAGCCCAAACACTGTGAAACGGCTGCCCGCAAACAAAACGGAGCAAAAACAACTTTTGACCGCAAAAACCGACATCGACAATCAATCGAGCGCGTTAATGTCGATATTGTCACGTCACTAGCTTCGCAGACCGTGAACCGCAGCTACGTGCCCAGATTCACAAAAATGATGGAGGTGCATAAAAAGGTCAATGAACTTTGGGCAAACTATTGCTTTTCAAAATTAAAAAAAGTGTGATAGTATGACTCCCATTAAAATTTACTCAGCTTTGCAATGAATAGGAAACGCTAGATAATTTCATACTAGGTAGCATCTTCTTTAATGCTTTATTTAAAATATTAATCATAATAACGTAGGAAAAACTATTTAAGTGGATTTAATTGCTATATAGCTTGTATAACTTAAGTCCTGCAAATATCTATATTGATTAATTTAACGATATCGTGACCATTTAAAAGCTGAATTTAACAGTTTTTCAAGATATCCACACTTATATTTGTAGTATTTCTATTAATGTTTGTCATAATCAATAATTCGCGTGTTACGCTAGTAAATCCCTATATTACTTTAACTAAATAAATATTTCGTATAGAAGGCAGCTCTAAATTATGAGACATGTAATATGCCGCCCAAGGTATAGCGAGACTCAATAACAATATATATTTTCCCTGGGCTGTTACAATTAATAATTTACAACCTGTCACCCGCCCGTAAAATATCGTGCAAAATATCTTTTAAAATATGAATTATTTGATCAACAAAATACCTACACAAAATGATTTACATCTAAATACCTAGTGTAGAATTCTGTACAAATATACACAGCCGGAAAATATATATCTAACGGTTGATTCATATTTGTAGGTATTACACGGGGATGATTTATTTCCGAATAAGTAAGTAGCGCAGAGAGATTATCAAACTGTAATTAATACCTTCGGCCATATTTGGATGGAATTCAGTAGCTATGAGATAAATAAAAAGTGGCACCAATTATTTAACCATTCCATGAAATGGGAACATTCCAAAAAAGGCTACCATAAATCTTTCAAATGGATTTTTAAATAAAACCTAATTACCTTTATTATCTACAAAGGCGAATGGGTTCAATAAACAATTTAATTTTACAGCTTATTACAAAAAAATTAAACAACGTTTAAAGTGACAACATTTTAAATTATTCCGCTATTCTTTAGAATTAGGTTTGAGGCAAACAATTTTCTTTTTTTGCAATAGCCAAAACAGATGAATGGCAAATATTGTATCTACTACGTGTTTTAAAAGAATGAAAATTAAAATCATTGTAACAGATAATACATTTCTAAGTTACCTAAGTATTTTAAAATTCATGTGATTCACACACAGTGTTCTTAATCAGGGGCATAAACTGGCACAAATTTTGTGTAGGTAACTAAAATTAGTTAAACAAAAGTAAAATAAAATATTATCAAAATATGTCCATATTATCAAAATATGTCCGCCGATTGTAATAAATTACATATTGTCGCAATAAGTGGGCAGGCGCCTGGAATGTGTCCCAATAACAGCACAGTTTATACAAGTTTTAATCAAAATCTAGCGAGTACTTACGGCAAAACGATTCAGGTCGCAGCCTGGGTGTAATTAATTCGCCATAATATCAGCCAGGCTCGGAGACTAGTAAGCTAGTGGCACTGGTGTGATAAATCACCCGCTCGTGGGTGCCATGATGGATGGCCTGCGTACGCGCAAACCGTGTTCTATTGCAGGGTTGCCACGGAGCGGTAGGTATGTATTTGATTAATTTCTTATATTTTGAGCCAATTTTTTTAAGGATCTATGCTTAATCATAGGATCATAGGAGTTGATGCTTAATGTCCTAACAAAAATAAGTAGATCACAATGGTGAATCTTTGATAACAGCTACCTGTTTTATTATCTTAAAACTTAGAACTATGACGTAAACTCAAACTATATGTAAGTTTATGTTTGTGCAGGCTTTTGCCCACGAATGTGTATCACAGAATAATTATAAAATATTTATTTATTTATTGCAGTTATAAAATCATATCCTTGTGTATTCTCGCTGACAAGTACAATAAAACAAAAAACATCCTTTTACATGAGAATAAAAAAAAAACGGTAAATAAAGTGCAAACCCTAAAATGTGCGCCAAATTGAGATGTACATTTTCATTTTTTACAGTAGGTACCTATAGGCGCACTGGTACCTAGTAAAATATTGATATTAATTAATCATAGGTCGATTATTGAATGATCAATGTTTTGATTCAAACTTATTACGGGTTTCCAATCTGTAGCTGGCTAATAGTTTGTATTGGTAGGTATAATTAAAATGTACGAGCTTTTGATTGTAATTTCTCTTTTTTTATAACATTGTAAAGGCATAGATTTATTGAAGTGAATTGGCTTTAATTTTTTTTTTAATATCGTTTAGTTACAATGAGTTATTAGAATGACGACAATTTATCAAAGATATTACACGAAATTTTTAAGCGCACTATAAGTCGATAGAAAAGTTTGGTCAAATAATTTAACTATAATTTTAACGTCTTTTGAAAAAGCTAGGTAGAGTTAAATTCCGTTAAATCAAATGACTAAGTTAACCACACGGAAATCATATCCAAGATCATTCGGACTTTTCAACTATTATCTATATTGTCTTTATAATATACTAGCAGCGCCCCGCGGTTTCGCCCGCGTATTTCCCGTTCCTGTGGGAATATGAAGATAAAATATAGCCTATGTTACTCCTTGATAAAGTAGCTTTCTATTGGTGAAAGTTTTATCAAATCAGTCCAGTAATTTTTAAGTTTTTTCATTACAAACATACACACACACAAAAATACAAATCTTTCCTCTTTATAATATTAGTATAGACTAGGGAGCTAACAACTAACCATATGTTTTTCCAACTGTTTTTGCACTCTTTAAGCCATTGAAGTGTGCAAAAAGAATTAGCATACAACATTAATTAAATAAACCGTCTATGACGGAAACAACGTGTTACATTTGGCTGCAATGCTGGACAAAAAATAGTCATCTGTAATATTTTTTTCATAAAGATGTAAACGATATGCTAAAACTACTTAACCCACAGAGTCAGCGCATGCGTTGACAGGTGCCCCATTCATTTTAATTATCGCATGCATGTTCTACCATTATAAATATTTTTCTTGTTAAGGTAAATTTTAAGGAAAGTTGTGTGAAATTTTATTCACTATACACATTTTACGATCATGGTAAAAGATAATGTTATAATGCTTATATTTTAATTACATGTATCAAGTAATTTGAAAGTAAATATTTAGCTTGGTAAAAGGTCAAATATAATATTAAATCATTCTTATTTATAATATCATAAAAGTAAGTCGCGTTTAATTTCATCGTGAAGAGTAATGGTGTGTAAATTACACTTTAACAAAACAATGACATTAAATCGAAAACAATAAGCGAGAAGAATCTCAATAGAAACTTTTCCAATCGAACAATCCAGGACAGGTAGAATTTATAAGACAGCAGCCAATTTGACTGATGGCCAGCCCAGGGCGATCGAAGCATTAAGCCCTACGCAATATTAATGTACCTTATTCTCACCCGGGGCAATAAAATAAATGATGTCATTTTTTGTCCGCACGGGGAGCGCTTTGTCCCAGTGTGCTCGCCGCGTCGGCAACTTTGGCCCCTTTGTCCAGCGCCGCACAGTGTGCCCGCGGGACGCCGCGTAGACAAAAGATTTTTGGCGCCGCTCTTGAGCTTTTTTTGAAGATTTTCGCGAGCTTATATGAGAATAATATGACGCGGCTTTTTGTCATAATTAATAATTTATTGCTTTCGTCGAGCTTTGTTGAACCGCACCTGCTATCTAACGCAAGGTGCTTCTGTCTTGTCCATAATAAATCATACGACTGTGCCGTCTTATGGAACTAACCGGTGCTTGTTACGGCGTAACAAGATAAAAAACGGATTAAAAGGAGGTGTGGCAAAAAGTTATCATAATAGTTGCCCTGTAATTTCGTACGCACAAGCCATTAAACTCGAAGGAATAAACAAAATAAAAACACATAATAACAATTGTTTCCTGTACGTATCTGGCCCACTTTACTTAAAATAAATTCAGACTAATTTAAACTTATTGGTACTTAACAAATTATCTCCATCTGTTTTCATAATGGTGGTCCTTCATAAATAACAATTTCGCCAATAAAAGTTCAATATAAACGCGAAAAAAAAATGTCTCATGTGCTAGTGGGAATAAAAAATAAAGTAACTACGTTTAATTCGTAAAAAAGTGAATTCAGACAGGTTATTTTCCGAAGCGATCGGGCGAAACGCGCGGCTGCGGCCACGGCACGGCATTTCATGGGGTTTAATGCACAATAAGCATACTAAACGTCATCTTTTGATGCAAATCCCGCTATGCGCAGTACGACCGACATTTTTACGAGAATTGACACGAAACGCGCTGTAAACCGTCTATTTTATTATTCGCTCATGCGTGCCCGGAGCTGTTGTTTTAATAATGACGATTAAAATTACGAATTTATTGCAATAACGTCAGCGTTTTTAGATAAAGTGCAGTTTCGATGGGCGCTGATCCGGTGCAGGCTCGTCGGCGCATATATATCCGAGCAATATCCGAGCAATGACTCGGGTGCAACGGTGAGGATGGCAGCAATTTTCGAGGCGATCGTTTTTTATCGTTTTCGTCGCGATTTCGCCGAAGCGACGGTGCGCGTCGATGTTTCGCGAGCAGTAACTTGGCTAAGTAATGCATTATGAAAGCACGGTGTTGATCGTTATCCTGATTCAGCGCCTATCGGCCTAAATGGAAGGTTTCTTCAAATACCGCAGAAGAGGGAAATTGTCTCAAATTTAATACAGGTTCAAATATAACACTCTTATACCGCAGTAGGTATGTCTGTCGTGGAACACCGTTAAGAACTGAATTAATTTAATATATTTTTTGACTCAATATTCCCTTCATAATACGCCAAGAAATTTGGCAGGAATCCTCATTTTATTATACTTAAAAATTAATTAATGTGGTATTCTGAACAATTGTTCAGAATACATATATTTCCATATTCCGAACTACATAATATACACATGTTATGTAGACCCTAGGTAAGGAATAGACACTTGAACACGTTTTATAAACATTTACACATATCCTGTGTCTCCATTGGGATTTGAATCCTCAGCATATTTAAATACAATCATTAGAAATTTCTCAGACAAACTATATATAAATACATACATGCATACATAATGTCACGCATTTTTCCAATGGGGGTGGCAGAGTACTTCGTAAGTACGAACTTCCATTTGCTCCGATCCTGACATTCACCTTTCGATTCTTCTTTAAAACATTTACTTAATTATTAAAATTAAATTTACTTCTGTATATAAATTAAATTTTGATAATTTAAATTCTTAGCATACTTAAATCTACCTTTCAATGTTTCGAGAAATTACGCCTATTTGACGATATCACGTAAACCTTACACATTCATACATAAATAAACCATCTTTTTATCGTTTTAGTTAATGTAAATGTCATTTGATTCACACCTTGTATTAAAAGATCCATAATAATCCCATTGGATAACATTAAAAGACAGAGTTGATTTAATAGATGTTTTCAATAAGCAATTTAGTTACACGATGATCGAACCTTTCATTTCGTGAAACTGGTTATTCAATCATCATTGAAATGTGTTATATCTCTTACAGCAGGTATTGACGTATAGACAGAAGCAAATATATCATTCATATATGCATCATGAAGTATCTACTTTCATAGGATAAGTAAGTACATACGCGCGTGATTGATAGATATTATGTATTAATTCTACTTCATTCGAATATATAATTATTTTTATTATTGAAGAGCCTTGGACCTGAGATAGTTAGAAAATGATAGGTATCTATATTATTGAAGTCGAATAATTTAGAAAAGATAACAACTTAACTTTAGTTGAAACGTTGAAAAACTCTTTAAATCTTCAGAAAACTTAGCATTGAGTTATTCCAACTTACAGGTCACAACTACACGTTCAACGACTTGGATGGGTATTCTTTATAATAAAAAGATGTGTTAATCTTGTTTCCCTCATTTAGAGTTACGAAATCAAGATGGTCAGTGATTTTCATACTAAACCAAATCCAGAATCATTGTCAAGCGTACTCCCTCTAGAAACGGAACTTAGCGCTAGGAATCAGTTTCGTGAATATATTACACATAGACTCAGTGTATACCTTACTAACATTGAATATCTATGATATGATCAGTCCCCTCTTTCCCACTGGGCGCTTTGGGCATGTGCCTAGGGCCCCCACGATCTAGAGGGCCCCCTAGTTCTAGATTACAATGAATCATCGACATTTGTTACCTACAAACTACTACAAAAGGACTAGTAAAAAAAGAAGGACTCCGCGCCCCTAACTAGACATTGAAGCTCCTCAGGTGCTCCACCTTGACACGCAACTTACGTCACACATTGACATAATAAGTGCTCCACATGACAGATATCCGATATCTGGTATCCATTAGTATCTCACTCAGACATGCATAAACATGACTTCACGCTATAGTATGACAGCGTGGAGTCCTTCTTTTTTTACCAATCCGTGCCTACAAACATATTAATTTACTAATGTGCCCAGGGTCTCCATTAGGTTAAAGATGGCCCTGGCTATGATCTACACATGTCAATATTCATGTCGTAGACTTGCGCGACTTGCTGGTCTGGGTCTTTAAAAGAATGCGCCAACTGAACACAGTTGGCGCATTCTTTTAAAGCAAGGAACACCTTGCTTAGCATGTCATAAAAGTTAGCTAATGGTATATCGGGTTAAGGGTATGTGATTGTGTAGGCGACGAGCTAGCCACTTGTCACTACTTTTTGACAATTTTCCATCTAACCCAGCCCAGTTTTATTTTGGCTTGGGCAGCAAACCCCCTTAACCACATTCTTTTTCATTCTTTTTTGACTGTGCCGTTCCCGAAGGGGTCTTCGGGGACTGCGGGCGTGATGATATGTATAATTGTCTAAGTTTTGAATTATTTATCTTATTAGATACCGTTTACTTGACTAATTTGTATCCGTCACATTGTTCTTTAAGGGTTACACTATAAATAAAGCGACTACGATTATTTCTCAACATGTTGATGTGTCATCAATACGTGGTTATGTTTTATAAATTACCTTATTATTCGAAAAATATTCACCGCGGTCACTCGGTATTAGCATTTATAATTTGAGTACACGCACATAAATTGTCATTAATTAATCAAGGACCGTCTTCGAGACAGTTCCTCCACTTTATGTCCTTGTATGTCTCTGGGAATTTAAGTTAATTTATCCTGTTGTGAATATTAGATTTAATATGGACTAGCTTCTGCCCGCGGCTTTGCTCGCGTGGTACATCGATAAAACATAGCCTATAAGTTATTCGGGTGTATGTGCTATATTATTCTAAAATTTTTATTAAAATCCATTTAGTAGTTTTGCGTGCAAGATACATACATCATAGTTCAGTAGGATTATTTATTATAGTTTTTTTTTTCGCAACAACAAAGCATACAATTATGAAATATTTTGCATACCTATATATTTTTAACGGCTCATATTACAAGTTCCGTATTCAGCCGATGCTAAAGGTCAGATTGCATTTGACGTTTCTAAAGCTACGTCTAACCATTTCAAAATTGTATGCCAAATATCCTTTAACGTGCTCAATCAGTTGATGGTATATGCTTCAGAATTGAGTTGCAAGATTTCACCCAAACAAACATACATAGCAAGTAAATAAAAACTTATTAAAAATGCGAATATAACGATCATTGGTAGTGCACATCTATAAAATGCCATTATAGCAGTTACCCAATTTAAATCGTTAATATATCTTCATACATTGTAAACCTACATACATAACAACACGCCTGTAATCCCCGAAGGGGTAGGCAAAGGAGCAGCAAAGCCCTTTAACCACATTATAATAAAATGTGTCTGTAAGCCAGGAAACGTAACATACCGTTAAAAGATATTAAAAGTTCTAAAATCTAACAGCATTTGTCGGTCCTGATACAAAATAGATGGATTCCAAAAGCTCACAATTTAAAAGCGTTTTTACATTTTTATACGGAACCCTCCAAAAGAATCTGCATAAAAATAACACCTGTAAAGTACCTTGCGCATAAAGTAACATAAGAGATTTTGGCAGCAGGGGATACGGCTATCGGTTTAGGATACTGGTTCTCGAACTGTTTGCCTCGTAGACCCTGTTTTATTAGAATCAGATCGGTAATTCCTCATCAATGGTAAGGATGGAAAATTTAGGAAATTTAGCAGAAGAGAGTAAATGCTTTTGTTCTCCCATAATCCCTATAACTAACCTAAATGGTAGAATTCACCATATTTAATTTTACAGGTAATTAGAAGCAAGTGAGGTGTGTAAGGACGGTACCATATGGCGTTCGGTTCTCTCTGCCTACCCCGCTACGGAAGTGGCGTGAAGTTTAGTTAGTTAGTCAATTTCACAAGTAAAACTTTTTACATTAAATACTTGGTTTCTTTTGCATTTGCTAAAATGCATTATTAAGTATGCGTTTAGTAAGATATAAGTAGAAGCCAATCTATTACTCAGATCAGACAGTAAAAATATAAAGTGTTTTAATCATAAAACTTTTGGAGGTCTTTTACTTACATAGCGCATTATTTCCTGACATCAACATATAATGATTCAAGTACTTCAGTGTCGTCCCCTGGTGGTCAATTTAAACCACTTTGGGAATGATCATCTTAAGCTTACGAATTACATGTTTATAATCAGTCGTAAGCTAACGATAGCGTGAGAATATGTTAATAATAAGATAAGAACGATTCCGAGGTGCGTTTATAAAGATTAAACTTTATTTCAAATATAATCGCCTTGTGTAGAATATAATAAGTTTTATTAGTGTTGTGTTAAAGTTGGTTATGTTGTTAACGAATGTTATTAACTGTATAGTTAAAAATATTAGTGATTGTGTAGGCAACGTGCTAGCCACATACAAAATCTAACCCAGCGCCGTTTAATGTTTGGCTTAAATATCAATAAATTTGTTTAATCAAAATTTATGATTCTATTTTCACTAGTGCCTTTGGCTTACCTCAAAGCGCTCACGTAACTCTAAAATTTTCTTCGTATAGGTATTGACTAAGTAGGTATACAGTTTCTTAATAAAAAGATGATATTTCATAAAAAATGTCGCCTGCGCCACAAATGGGCACCCATCGAGAAAGTAATTCCCACACGGAAGCCTGCGTCGGCGTTGATTGATAGCAGAGCGATAAAAACTGTTTGTCAGCGGGCGCGAACATGTTATTATGTCACCACGACCTGATTAATGTCACGACGTGTGCGCCCGCCTTAATGTGCGCTTGTCTCTGGTCATTAGTTGTCTGTGGTCAGTGAGGGGTAGCTTTACACTTTACGAGTGGACGCTACTGATGACATTCGTGGCTGTATGGAATCTTGTATCTTTGTCTATTTGTGTCGAGTGCAATATCGTTGCTTTAAAGTGTAAAATAAGAAATGTCGATATTGTTAGCTGGATTTGGGTTAATATTTAGCGGCACTGTCGGTATATTTTTTATATAAAATAAGTTAGTTAAGTAACAAGACGATAAGACATTTCCAGAGATAATTAAAATAAAGATAGCCACGTTACTTATCTTGGAAATAACAAAATTTCTTCAAAACAAGCCGTAGGTAGGTACAATTTCAATTTTCCATTATCAGAAATCTTTTATAAAGATTTTTAGAATTTATACCAACACGATGAAAGAATTCTTCAACCGTGTTTTTATCGAAGGAAAACGAAACAAAAACTGTTCTGAATAGATAGAATCACTAAAGATCTTTTTATACACTTTATCTTTTTAATAATTATTGTATCACCTAACAGTTTTTTGATATACTTAACTATTCGAAACGTTTTAATTTAATTTATTTTATTTTGTAGTTACCAATTGTTACAAACTTGGCTTAACAAATAGTTGTTTAAGTTAAAACCTCAGTATAACCTGATCAGGGTTTAAACATGTACCTAAACTCTACTTCGTACTCGCAGCCTCTTTAAATTATTAGCGGTTTACCCATAAAATCGGCCCGTCAATTAAGGTACCTAAAATCTTAGGGAGCGTGTTCGGATCTTGAATGAGTCGTGATGCTGGTCGCACGGCCATATCTCATTTTTTAATGTCCGTCGGCCACTTTGAAGTGCCCCAAATACTATAACTTGGAGGAGTTATGACTAAGAGGTAGGTAAACTGGCGGGGCGCTCTCGCACGAGGAGGCTTGGGAATGTATTTGTGGGTCCGAAATGCTTAATCACTAATTTGACTGTCCTCTTTAAAAGTAGCCTGCGATTTTCGTTTAGAATACCAGTTCAGTCCAGTTCCCCCTTCATACAAACATACATACCGTCCGCAGTTTCTAAACAGAGTTTAATAAAAAAAGCAACGAGCTCCTTAAACCAGTTTTTGTTTCGAATTGACTTGGTTGACATCCATTGTAATTTATTTGTCCAACTTAGATCAATTTTACTAGCTTGCTTTTATTATTAAAAATAGGGATGATGACTGCATTAAAAAAACTATAATTCTATTTAGTCCGTCAGTTAGATTATACAAAAATACTAGACATGAATTTTTCGCTTTATCAAATGAACAAAAAATTGCAAAGATAAAAAGCATTAGAGTGAGGGCTTGCGACGTCACTACTTTGTAAAAATTGTACTAAAGCGTGACATTGTATCTTTGTCAATGTTTATTTGACAAATAAATAAAAAATACGTGTTCAATATTTTTTATAATCTAACTGACGGACTAATCAGAATTTTTTAGTCATCTAGCCTATTCTCTTACGCTAGGGCTAGGGCCTTTGGGTATACGTTTGATACGGGCCTCCCGGTTAATCCCTCACTGTCAAGTGTCCACGTGCAAGAAGCCCCTCAGAGCTGGCGCGGCGTCCGCAGCGCGACGTCACTCGATGTTTTACTACAAATTGTTCCGAGTTTTTAATTCATCGCTTATTTTATAACACCAGCGGGATGAAGCATTGTCAACGAGGCCGCTTTGTCGGCGCGGTAATTCCTGGTTTTTGTGTGTTTTCCTATAAATGAGAACTAGTATTCTGTTAAAACGTAGTATAGACGTAGGCACGTAGTTTCATAGCCTAGGGCTAGACTAGCTTTAAAGCGGTTGAATTATTTTATGTTACCAACCCTTAATTTTTAACAACAATTGTATAAATATTTGATTACTATGTTTGGTTGACTTAAAAACAATTATTCTTATTTGATTCAATTCAAAACAGGTTAAACTTAGAAATAAGATGATAAAATACGGCTATCCAATGTACAGTTAAACAAGAGAAATTTTATTTATCCTCTATAAATTACTCATAAAATACGCATGTCGTAGACTTTTTTCTTTCAAAACAAATAAACAGTGTCTCAATCTCGTTTCACGACATCCAATTAAAAATGCACACAGCAGTTCTAATTTACCAAAGACGACACGTCACGACAACCCTATTAGAGAAGACTACACGAGCTGTCAAAATAAAATATGAGCCAATAAGGACGCGCCGAGGCGACGAAGCGTCACGCAGGCGCCCGCGGTATATGGAGTTATTAAAATATTCCACGCCTTTCTTCCCTTTATATTTGCACTTGATGATAGAATGATTTACGGTAATTTAAGATTATCCTTATTGGAAAATAAGAAGTGACGTAACGCTCAACCGATCAATGGTTAAAACTACATAATTATAGCCAGATTTGCTAGTAGCAGCTAGTACCAGTTTGCAGTGTTAGTAAAATAATGTAGGTAGTTTTTTCTGTGCCCCCAATGTGAGATAAGTCGTTGGTCACATAAACGACAGAAGAAGTTATCTAAAAAAGATGACTGATGGCGATACATCAGTACAAAGTATTTATGCTAATAAATATGTGAACCGAAATTCATTATGTACATGTTTATTAAAAAATATATATTTCTACTAAACCCTAAAATGTTATGACGTCTTTGAGGCATCATCTAACAAAATAAAAAAAAAACAACAGACAAATCACAGATGTTTACTCGTACGCGCGCCATATTTATGAAGTTAATAAAGCATTCTCTTTTCCCTGATACTTTTTCTCGTTTCACGGTCGAGCGGTGACGCGACGACGACCCTGCCTCTATTCATTTCGACAACTTCCTTGCGCATTCTCGGTTGACACTCTCCTAATAGATTTTAATTAACTAAATGTATTATTAGATGCATGATATACAGTGAGGTTGTATTCAGTAGACGCTTTAATAAACTTTATAAGAGACACAAGAAGCAGATGCTCAATCTCAATTTTCTTTTAATAAATGAAAGTATAGACGGCTGCTGTGCATAAAAACTAACGTTCAAAGTTTAAAGTTCTATTTATGACTATCTGAGAATGATAGGAATACCCCTAAAGGAAAGTAAAAGATAGTGATATTTGGTAGACGATTTGGTACCAAATAAAATAATGTTGTAATACTTTTTTAATTTGTTGATTATTTTTATTTGTGATGTCAGTCTGAGAGCGATTAGGTCATTCTTTTTTATCTGCTATGTCGAATTTACTCCTCAAAATACCAATCGTTTGTCTAAGACGTAAAAATATAATACACAAGAGTTACTGCGCAAATTTACTTAAGTAATTTAATTAGTAAGGATCAGTATAAGTTCTCTAATTTCGCGTGACACTTGTCCCGTTACGTTGCTAATACGCGTAGAATATTGGCCAATTAATTTTGGAAACTAGAGAATTTGCCGGTCCCCAAAAGGAGCCGACAGTCGGCATCTTCAGTTCACACGGACCGGTGTTAACTAGTTAAATCCGGAATATTTGAACAAAAACAGTAAAGTTGGCCACATGTGGTGGCAAACATTGGACACGCGCGGTCTGCCCCGGTGTGGGACAAAAAACGTGGTTTATGAACCCACTTAGCATACTTGACATTGTTTTTCAACAGGACAAATATTGTTACTATACTTTGAAACATTGCGATCGCTGAGACATAATTGATGAGCTTTCGAGAGGCAAATTAGTAGGAGGTTTTTTCATGAAAATAAACGTAACATAATTCTTTAGAGTGTATCACATGATTTTAATATTATTACGAGAGTTTAAGTCCATTTCACTCATTCCTGCATATTCATTACCCTTTTTTATGGCGCTTAGGTATGCTTCTTTATGTATATTATTAATGCAACATCTCTACCTATTTTATCAGTAATAGGAACTCATTTGTAATTGTTATGATTGGTTTAAAAAATGGATCGGTACATTTTTAAATTAACCGTGATCGTGTACCTACTTTTTCAATTGGAACCAACCTGAAATATACAAATAATAATATCTGGCCAAATATTATTATTTGTAAGTATGTTATAGATATTTAAAAGTACCGGCATATTTTTTTATCTTTATCAAATTATTTCACAAGAGGCTTTAACAAAACTGACAGTTGATTTGGAATATAATATATCTAATTTTATTCTATAAAAAAATAATCTTTTACGTAATAAATTTAGAGTTAGATCTACTAACTCTTTTTTTACCTATACAAATTTTCTTTCTAATTAAGAACCGGCATGAGGAAAAACAAACACATTTTTTAAGTCGAATTGTTTCCGCCCATTCGCCACAGCCCATTTGTGGATTTTCGACGTCTTTTTCTTGAGACTGTCAAATTTTTTAATTAATCCATTACCTCACCAGTGATGAAACTTACGCTTACAAATTCCGCTAGGTGGCGGTAAAAAGTTGATGTTTTTTGTCCGTCAAGCGGGAACGATAAAAACTGAAACAAAGGCAGGAGAGCAAAAACCGTGACGGACCGACAGACATCTGTTGCTCGGCTCTGTGGAGAATCGCGTAATTCCATGTGTTAGATTGGGTTAGATTTTCGGGAACTACTTAGTCAGCTTGCTTGAATGCCGCCCCAGTGCCAGGGGAGGTTTTTTTGTTAAGCGTTGCTCAGCATCTGACAAATTCACTGTGTCATAGCGGAAATAGAACAAAAACTTTTATCCAGTTACGTATCCACAATTAGGTACTTACTCCTTATGGAAAAGTAAAGAAAAAAAAAGTGAAATTGAGAAATTTGAATAAACATGTCAATTACAACTGTCGTATCGCTTTCATGTTCAAGTAAGTATATAAAATATTCTGTATCATGTGACTAATCAAATATACTTAATCTAAAGAATTACAGGTTCACGTAGGTATAATTTTATCACTTTTAACGTGGTTTGAAGATGTGACCGAAATCATCACTTTCATAATAAAAGTAGATAGGTACCTACGACATTACAAATAAAAATTGGAAATATTTTCTCTATAGAGTATTTGAATCGAATTTGAAATGAAAAATATTTGAATTGGTATCATTATTTTCTTACAAAATAAGTAGCAAATATTCAACAAATAATAAATGTTTAGTTCTTTTTGAAAAAAGTATTACGATCTCTCCTGACAATCCTGAAACTTTCTTAACAATTAAACCCATTTGTCACGTAGGCGGCATTCACTTTCGACGTTTCGTTTGTGGGTATTTATGAAATTGTTATCTATTACTTTTTCGTATCGTTTTAAGTATAATACTAGTGCTACAGAGATTTGAGATTCTAGCAAATAACTTATTTTTATTTCAAATTCAAACTTCAAATGTCAAAATGTTACAGTAGGTTCATAGAAAACAACCCCGAAGGATAAATCTCTTTGACTCATGTAATGCAATATTATCAAACGTTTGCAAATTAACAAATGCAATATTATATACATATTAAGTATGTCTCCTCATAGGAAATATCTTACAAAAAGTTTTATTCTTTATTTTAATAATGCGTGTAATTTTAATACTCATTACATCAAAGCTATCTTATCTTAAAAAGCAGACTCCATTCAATGTTTAGGCTAATATTTCAAGAGTTGACTTATCTTGATAAAACGAATAGAGAGTAGCAACATTCCCGCCTTTTTGCTACAAAAACATTGTAGGTACATGACCAATCACACGTTTTTGTTCGTTTTTCAAATCCTCGGGCGCCGGTGCTCTCTCCAGCCAGCGCTGTCGCATCCTTAATTAGCATATTTGTCACGTTGGCACCGCTCACCGGCATTCAATTTGCGAACGCGAGCCATGACGGAGCATGCGCCATTTGTAACGGTTACCGAAGGTTATGCGTGATGAATAGAGGTTTTGTTCAAATCAATTTTATGGTAAAATTATGAGCGTGGACGTAGGTATAATTTTTGTAACGATTTCAGCGTTACGGCATTTACGGCTTAATGGTGGGCTCTCAATAATCAACCACTTACCGCCGGATTGATTGGTATTTTTCATCTAAATAGCGGGCATTTATTAAGGATAATAATGAAGGTCGGTTGCCGGATTCTGAATGTACTTATGAACGTCAAATTTAATCGGCGCGTTTGTCAAAGCCAGATTTGTGTCTTTAATTTCGTTTCGTCATACTTTTTTTCGTTACCTGCGTATTGTTGATTACGTAAAATGTGATAATATAAGAGTATTCTGAAATAGGCTTTTTATAATAAGAAAAAAAAAAACGGAGAGTCAGCAGTTTTTCAGAGAACACAGCTCATAGTCATAATGTTCGAAATTTCTTTTTTAAAGACTTGTAATACAGTTGTTCATCAAAAAAGTATAGGTATCCTGAAATTTTGAAACTGCCTTAGGCAGGCTAATCAAATGCATGCCCCCTTACCCACTAAATTTGTTCATGCCTTAGATTTAAGTAGCCCTATGAATTGTTTACACCTTCATACCTGAAGACATGACAGCAAAACACGGCTACGAATTTCCTTCTTATTTCCAGTTGCTTGAATGCTATACTTGACAAGCCTAAACTAGTTCTTAGATATTCTCGGCTTTATAGTGACCAAAAACAATTTTGAACACCTAGTAAAGAAACGTACAAATATTTTTACTCAACAGTTCCACAACTCGGTAAAAGTATCTTGGATTCTCGGAATCGGCGGCTGAAAGTCACGCTTTCCCGTTACGGCCTAAGAAATAGTTAGTGTTTGTTGAAAGTGAATATTAGGTATCAAATTTGGTAACACAAAAACTTTATGATCTTGACGACGATCAAGAGAAAAGAGTATTCTGATTTTATATAGGTACCTACACACTACCACAGACAGCAGTTTAAATGTATTAGGACAAGACTCTTACTGTAGTTAACCGAAATGTCTCTATTTTACGTTAATGTTGAATAATTAGCGTTTCATCATGGACAGCTATGAAATAAAATCCTGCATTTCGTTCCTGTTCTGTTCGAATTAAAAGTTTCAGTTATATGAGTAATAATTTGAGAGAGAATATTAAAGATTATTACAGTTAGTTAGTTCTCTCTCAAATCTTGTGTAAAATCGCGATTAGTAAAATTTTTTGAGTTCCATTTTGTGATTGGCCTTTTTTTTCAACGAATATTTACACTGAGCGGTAGGAAAGTTTTTCAACTACCTACATACATACATACATAATGTCACGCCTTTTTCCCATGGGGGTAGGCAGAGATCACGTACTTCCATTTGCTACGATCCTGACATACACCTTTCGCTGCTTCTACATTCATAAGTCTTTTCATACACGCTCGTCGGTTAAGGGTGCTGTTTACCTGACCTTTTGTTAATACATTACCAATCTGGTCATGGAAAGTCCGTCTAAGTCTTCCCCTCCCGACGGCTCCATTTACACTTGCCTTATATATCTTTTTCGTCAATCTTCTTTCATCCATTCTCTCAACATGCCCAAACCATCCTAGCATGCCTTTTTCAATCTTAGTCACTACATCTTCTTTCAACTACCTAGCTGACTGGATATAATCAATTTTGATTTTCAATATCTACTCCATTACAAATTTCTTATTTTGTTGATTTTACATGGCGCAAGGTTATTTTACTTATATTATAGAACCTAGGTGAAGAATCTAGATCGTTTGCTACGGTCTTATACATCTACAAAATCAATTAATGAAATGAGGCATCCTTAGATACTGTTACAATGATTTGGTAAACCACGTCTCTAACTAGGTCTTCTAAATCAAATCCGATTTATTGGACAAAGAATCGAATTTAAGTTGCGTAAAAGAATTTCAAGCGTTTATTTTTTCAAGCAAAACATTTCTATTTTGTTTTGTCAATTTCTCGCGTTGTTGGATACCTAACATTTATTATCGTCTAGACGTCTTTTTGACAGGAAAACGAACCAACGCGACTGCCTTTCGCAAGTACTTACAGTAGGTATTCCTACTATGAACAAAAAAAAAACTTGTGTAATGCCAATCTTTATCAGTATCTATACGAAATTATTTTCCAAAAGAAATATAACAATGTGTGCTATGTGTAATTATATTCATCTGCACATAACAGTTTAGGCATGACTTTCATAAACGTACTGGCTAAAATACCTATCAACATTAATTTAATAGTTAAAATTAATGTTGATAGGTATTTCAAAATCATTTGCAACCAACACTTTGTATGTTATAAAACGATCATCACGACTTTAAAAAAAAACCTGCAAGATTTTCCCGTAAAAACATTTTTTAGTCGGTCGTCTTCACAATAGTACTAACAGTTGTGCGCGAACCTGACAACTTTTTGCACTAAACGTACCAGGATTGTCATCAATTAGTCGAATCAGACACTATTGTGCCAAATCTATCGAAATCTTTAAAAAGGTTAGAACATTATCAAGTATTGCGAAGGTTATGTCTCTATCGAAAGTATTTGCGGCTTTCACCTTATTGTTATTAATTTGATATCTTAATTCATCATTAGGTACATCGATAATATTAATTATATATGGAAAGAAATTATTAAAATTCATACTAGTATTTTAAATCCAAAAATGCAAAAATAGAGATTTCATTTGTTCTACTCCGCCTATCTGCATATATATTTGTTTATATGTTGCACTTGTCAAACTACTGAACCAATTGATTTTTTTTAATACTACACACTAATTGATATGCATCAGCATCTTCATACGGTAATCTTACTTTCACTCCTTTGAAAATTTTTCGAATAACCTACAAATATACTTGAGTTCACTGACCTGTATCACCCTCATAGGCAGCCCAGTCTCCTTCGCCAGCTGTTCCCGTATATGCCTCGTCGGCTTCGGCGTCTGGCTGAAGGCCGACTTCAGGATCTCCAGTTGTTTCGCCTTGATGGTCGTCCTCGGCCCCCGTCTTTTAGAACCACCATTCCCATCATCAGGAGACTTGTTTTCCGCCTGCGAGTCTCTCGTCTCCGGGTCGCCGTCCAGGGAGCCCTGGGAGGGAAACAGAAATAACTGAATGCGACAATGTGGCCGCGGTACGGGGCCGGAGGTTTGAGATGGTGGAGGTTGACATTGGAGAAGAGTTGCTCAAAATGGTCTACATAGATTATCCGTTGGATTCAAAATAAATAAATAAATAATAAATAAATATCCGACTACATCACATACATTGATCTGACGCCGAGGTAAGTAGCTTAAGCACTTGTGTTACGGATGTCAGAATCAACAGTGGTATTACAAATATATACTTAAATATTGGATATTAACACCCAGACACAGAACAAACACAAGTATTCATCATACGAATGTTTCTCCTTGGTGGGAATCGAACCCACAACTCTTGGCGCATGGGGCAGGGTCACTACCGAATGCGCCATCGAGCCAGTCAAAAGTCAAAATAGATAAGCAGAATGAGTCTAGATTTCTAAATAACTACTAAGAATTCTATTATCGGTTCCTTTACTTTTCTCAATGCTGCCTTAATGTTTAAACATCAACAGAAGATATTTGAGCAATTTTGCAGAAAATTATAGATCACCCAAATTTTTGAGATAGCCTATTAAACACTGTCTTTCGTTTATTATGAAAGTTTATTGACCTTATTATAAAAAAATAAATGCATTTGTAAAATCACTTCGTGAAACAAGTAGCCAATTTGTGTTTAAACACTTTGTGGCGTTGCTGATATCTTGTGCAGTATCATTCTATACTTACAGACCGCAAATCGTCTGTCTGTCGTCGTCTTACAAAACGCAAGTGATTTTACAAAACAAATTACTGCATATATTTTGCTTTATATCTTTACTTATTAGCTAGCATTTAAGTACAAAATACTAAAATGACCAATCAGCTGCTAAAATTTGGCACCGACCTGGTCCTCGGAGTCGTCGTGCGGCTTCGCATCGCCGTTGTGCGTGATGTCGGCGTGCAGCGCGGGGTGCGGCGCGTGCGCAGGGCTGCTCGAATTGTTCGCCGCGCGCGACTCGTCCTCCTCCTCCTCGTCAGACCCGGACCCGAGGAGCGAATCCGCTGTGGAGGAAAGAGGATATTAGTTTTGTTGCTTTTGCTTGACAAACATAAAAAGAATATTAAAACACTTTTATGTAAATTTAATTTTTTCATCGAATATTGTTGAGGAGGCTGGCTGCCCCTTTGACTCTGCCTACCCCTTCGGGGATTACAGGAGTCATAAATACGGGCTAAACGATAAATCTCGTTTAGTGCCGTTAGTATTATTTTTAATAATACATACATATACAAATCTCATAAAGTATATAGCAAATAGCGTGTATATTTAATTATAAAAAAAAATCTGAAATGAATTACGCAATATATTTGGTGATTGACTACAATAGGTTTTAGATAGAATAAAATATTCGAGATAAGTCTATATAATATTATATTTTATACCTATTTCTTGCAATAATTATTTTATTGCACGAATATCCAAACATGACCGAATTGTCTATAGAATTAGGCATACTTCATTCTTCAAGCAGTGACATAATAACGAGGCAGTTGAAAAACAACTGACAATAATGAATTTATTTCTAAAAGGATTCCATTTAATTTGTATCCAATAAAACGTTACAAACTTAAAAAAGGAAATAAATGTGATCGGAAAACCATTAACCCTTTAAAAAGGCCTAAATTGACTTATCAAAAAGCAATCGCGCGACCCCACGGATGGTTTAACTAAATAAAAATGCAATTCCTCCGTCCCTCCCGAGTCGGAGGAGAATTAGCCGCAAAAACAATTACTTGTACTACGGGGAGAGGGCTGGAGGGTCGAACTTGGGCGAACTATTCATTCTCGAATCTTTGTCGAAAGAGAGGTTTTTATTTCGCGACAAATGCGAGAAGTTCTAATCTTTCACGGGTCAATGACAAAATAGATTATATGGCCTTAAATTTTAACAACGCCATTTTGTATTTTAATACATAATAAATTATGTTAACGACAGTGCTCTTGCAAAAGTAGGTACAAGCAGTTCAACGTACGTGCCTTCCGAAGCATGTAGCGGTCGTCCATATGTACCTACTTTAATTTATGGCCAGCTTACAGGGTCTTGCTAGACCAGATTTTCCCAACTTTCCTTTATTGGTGGAGTACCAGTAATGTCACGAATTTCTAGACTTGTCACACGGACTAGTAAAAAAAGAAGGACTCCACGCTGGCATACTATAGAGTGAAGCCACGTTTATGCATTTTTATTTTAATGTGTGACGTAAGTTGCGTGTCAAGTTGGAGCACCTCAGCAGCTTCAACGTCTAGTTAGTGGCGCAGAGTTCTTCTTCTTTTACTAGTCCGTGGGTTATGATTATATTATATAGTTTATTGTGGTTTAAATGAGCTTGCTGCTTCTTGAATTCTGCCTATCTCTTGTGTAATTGAAAGCGTGAGACTGTCCCCAAGCAGGTAGTATTTGATTGATTTGTGCGTAATTTCACACAGCCATCCATATCTATCAGGCTTTCCCAGTCGGTATCTACCTACCAAGTTCTTTATTCATTACATAATATTATCACTTAACACAAAAAAACGATCATCGTGCCCCCAATTACTAGTTAAGGGCAAATACATGTACCAACGAACCTACACCAACAAAGATAAGTTATCGAGCCAAGCCAGCGGTAGGGCCCAAAACCGTTTACGGCCCGCAAACATGGGGTGACCGGAGTGGTCCTCGAAGCCAGTGTTTGCGATACGTGCCATAAAACCTATCTAGCTAAGGGGACGCAAACAAGATGTTTTGACAGACTTCGTCTTCCGATCTGAATAGCCAATCCAGTTTTTGCGCCACGGGGTCGTTACGACAAAGACAGTTTGAGCGTGTCCCGATCCTAGTCAGGGTAAACTTTGCCCTTGATGTAGCGAGTCTGGTTCCATTGTATTAAAGATGCTTTGAAGCCACTGTCCTTGGCCTTCATAAACACTAGACAGGCGAATCGGATGAATATAAAATAAGATGAATTTTAACAACATAGTACACCAGTATACGCATGCATATTAGATATATGCAAGAATTATCTCTAAAACTCAAGTAACCAACACTGCTGACGTTAATAAAATTATAAATTACAAGTTAATATTCAAATGTGTAGATATATACAAGTACCTACACAATTCTTGCACAGAGAAACGGCATCGAACATCAAAAACAAAGGAACAATAAAAATAAACCCCTGAGTACACATTACCCTCTCATCTCAATTACTCCGTGTAGTCGGTATTCACGTGCGTGTACACTCGTTTATAGGACGATCGCCGACAGATGCTTGTGGGGCCTAACATACCCTCGGGCCACGCCACATGCTAGTACATACTTACAAACCGTTGTCTTATGAACATTGGATGTCAGAATGAGGCGTAGGATGTGTTTATTTTTCTATCGATTGCTCCTTTTCAGTGTAGGTAACTACATATTCATATCAATAACGAGTAATCATAACTACAACGAATTATCGTTGTAGTTAGGTAAATTTGAGCGTTTGTTTATCAAATTCTGTGTAAAAAATCGTCTCGTGGTAGATATTATTTCAAATTTTCAAATTCAAAATTCAAAATCTCTTTATTTATATAGGCTTCAAAAAAGCACTTATAAATAGTCAATTTAAACAGAAAAAAGGATTACCACCGGTTCGGAAGGTAGAATCTATCGAGAAGAAACCGGCAAGAAACTCGATAGTTACTCTTTTAAATGCAAAGATTTACAATTTCGTGCTTAATATTCTATAGGTACTTATTAGGTAACAACACTGCAGGTGAACACTTCATTATGAAGTTAAACATAAATGCTTATCATTTAGGAAGTCTTCAAACTTATAATAGCCTTTTTTCATTAAAAACGCTTTAATGCACAATTTGAACTTATGTAAAGGTAACGCTAGTAGACTTTCTGGAAGTTTATTAAACATTTTAATACTAAGACCAATAAATGAATTACCACTCTTCTGGAGTCTATGGTTTGGAACAGCAAGTTTGTGTTTATTTCTAGTATTAAAACTATGAGTGTTTGACTTCTTAGGAAATTGGTCAATGTTTTTATATATATACAAAATACAATCTAAAATAAATTGTGATGCAATTGTTAAAATGTTAATTTCTTTAAAAATATCTCTAAGAGAGTCACGTGGTCTAAGGCCGTATATGGCTCTAACGGCTCTTTTCTGCAATACAAAAATAGTTTGTATATTAGCCGCAGATCCCCACAGCAGCAGACTAATGCTACATATCACGTGATTTCATATTGATCTGTTATTGAGCACTACTTTAGCCTTTAGCCGATGTTTACATTTATAATTGACTGGTATGCGCGTGGATTAGGGAAAAAAATAACTTAAAAATAGAGATGGTAGCATGGGCGTACTCAAGGTGGGGGCAGCTTTGATGAATACGCATGAAACGAACAACTTTATTACTTATAAAAGGCCTTATTTCATTTCAATTCCTATTTTATCTTACCACTTTTAAAAATATCTCAACATTGACATGAAGACAAAGTCTATTTTTCTGTCACCCAAAACACGGCTGTGACGTCATAAATGACATGGCAGCACTTAAACAAAAGCGGATCCAGTTTTGACTTCGAATCGGAAAGATGCTCCATTTAAGCTTACATCTGTCGATGTCTTTTAGAAAATTTAAATTATGCTTAGGTATTCACAGTTATTATTCACTATTAATGCTGAACAAATAAATGTAGACCTACCGAAGACGACTCTTTTCAAAGCAATCACGCACCATAACTGAGACTGAGTACAAAAGTCGAACGTGCCTCACCAAATTACTTTTATAATTACCTCTAAATAGAGCGAGGCTTGACTTATATTAATCGCGGCAACTTTTTCCGGAGGTGACTGGCGATTGCAAGTCATCGGGGGAAATGTGTAGAACACGCTTTATATGCGACCAGCTCCGAATTGTGTAAATCCGTTTTTTTTCGTTTTTTCTTTACTTTTGAAGTTTTACTTTTGGTTTTTAGTTGTTTCAAGCACATTTTTTATGGAATTAAGGCATGCGCGCAAACAGGAGTGAATGATGACTTCCTCAGGATACAGTGTTTTTCGACGAGCTAGTAATAAAAAATCTGATATTTAATGAAAGAAGTAAAAAGTCCTGAATGGAGTATGTATTTGGAAAGTTAATGTTGATCGTTAATTCGTTGGTACTTCAGGGATATTGGTCGAGGAGGTATTTCATTGGGATTTTAATAAGGTACATCGAAATAGAAAACGGAAAGCACTTGATACGTTAAAAAAAATTATACCCATATATAAACGGCGTAAGTGCTTTCCACGCGTTCACGTTTAAACACATCGTTTCAATTTCGAATAAAGAAGCCGCAAAATTTTGAATTTCCCCACATCAAAGGGAACGTGTTCCACGTTTGAAATTCAACGACAATAAAGCCGTTTTCCAACGGAATTCGATTAGGGCCGTTTGTCCGGGACAAAGAAGGCCGTTTATTTGGGGGGCGTTTTAAAATTGATTTTCGAATTGGGGCGTGTGCCCGGGTGACAAGTAGGGATCGTCTGTTAAACTGAAATTGAAATTCTGTTAGTGTACACCTGACTTAGCATTCATAACTTATTGTGAAGTAGGTATCGGCTTTACAATAAAATAGGCACTGTATTCTCGAAATCACATTAAGGAGTCCATAGATTATTAAATCGAAATATGTATTAGCAAATAGAATTTTGAACGAATTTGAGTGTACCAAAACGCAATTACAAGACGTTATAAAGAGTAATTTGACGTAGTAACGCACTACGTCAGTACGTCCCCTAAAGCTTTTACTAATGTCTGGTGTATGATAGTTCTTTTTGTTTTTAAATTTATTTTTGTGAGCGCCATGATACTTATCTACCCGTAATGTTGTTAAGTGTCAAATTTGAACGGTGCATCCTACCCATTAGCATCGGACCAAGTCTTCCCTATTTCCCACAAAAACACTCAGACCTCTTTGTCACAATGTTATGAAAATGCATAAAACATGTTTGCCCCGATGTAGAGGCGAGAGGCTCTCGAGCGCGGTCGCTTTGCCTCAAGTGTTTGTGTTCGGGGTTGGGTTCCCGGTGAGGACCCTTCAGTTAAGTGGCGATCGGTAAAACATTGGGAATTACAATTTGAAAGCTGTTTGAGTCCCTCGATATATTTAGACATCTACTCTTAGGTCCTTGTTGGTCTGAGACTTTAAACGAACCAAATGACCCAAATGTGTTACTTGTCTAGACAAGTAACACATTTGGTTCGTTTTTGACTAGTTTTCTTCTACCCAAACTAGTTTGAGTGGTCAGTTCGTGCTTTTATATCCTAGCCCATTCTGATACTCGTAAGAAAATCTAAAAATATTAAATGCCTTCAACGTAAATCTAATTAAAAAAACATTTAATATACATTTTAAATCTTTAGTCATACCTACTTAGACTTGAAAACTCAAACCTAGCTTAAACCTTGTCTCTTTTTTGTAATAAAGCCGTTAAAGTAATGGATACAAGCCATAAAGACAATTAAAAAACAATTAACAAAATAAATAATAGCCAAAATAACCATTTGTTCTGCTTCTTATCGCCATTTTGTTTCATTAGCATTTACTTATGGAGCCATATATTTATGTATTCACTGTGTTATATTTAGTATATAATTATTCATTTTCACTTTTGAAACGGTTGTTAATGAGACGGGCTTGTGACTTCGTCTTGGGTGTTACTGTAATGTAAGTTGCGAGTATAACAACCTCATTGGTGTAAGTCTTTAAAATGTCGTAAAATGCGACTAATGGTATATCGGGTTTTGGGTATGTGATTGTGTAGGCGACGAGCTAGACACTTGTAACTACTTTTTCACAATTTTCCATCTAACCCAGCCCAGTTTTATTATTGGCTAAATGTGGTGCTTGCTGTCTCTTTGACTCTTTACACCCCTACGGGGATTGCGGGCGGGATGTTATGTATGTATGTTAACTTTTGGAGCAGTTGTTAATGAGACAGGCATTAATTTTGGGTGTTACTTTATAGGAAGTTAAAGGTTGTTCTTATAATAGATAAGTAGATGTGTTACCGACCCTGGCCTCATCACTTTTATATTAATACTTTTTACACCTTTATTATTTTTGTATTCAAGTTTAGAATTCTAATTTTATTCTGAAATATTGTTTTGCTAGCAGTCTCTTTGTAAATATACGTCTGTTCACACCTGGGCAGTTTCTATCATTTATAAGATTATAGACCTAATAACGTTATTTAAATATACTTTTATATTATCCCGAAGTGTGTAAAGACCCTAACTTCTTTTTTATTTGCTCGTTTCACAACCCAGCATCTAATTCTAATTCTGACGTAAATAATTGAAGATTTACAATTTCACTTTACGTACAGTTTCCAATGTAAATGTTGTTTTTCAGTTTTATTCTGAAATTCAACACATTTTTTTAAAAGATAAATTATATAACATAGGTGCTAGACAGATGTTCGGAAAAATAAAACTACCTTTATATTTCAAAAGTAATTAGGTAATTACACCTAGTGTAATTAAGTAATTTGAATATTTATTTTCTTTACAAAATTTACACACTTAATTTATTTTTGGATTATCACATTGAACACAGAGGGGTGGTAGCTCAGTGGTAAGGACACGCGCCTCATAACCGAGAGCTGCGTGTTCCAAACCAAGCACGTACCTCTGGATTTTTCAAATCTATGTATCTGCCTACGTATTTTATACCACTAGCTTGGCGGTGAGGGAAAACATCGTGATAAAATCTGCAAATTGAAACAACTTTTTGTAAACCATGATCCAAAAATTGTCTGGTCCCCCTATCTTAGGGTTATGAAGGTCAGATTGGCAGTCGCTTCAATGTAATTACCAGACTCGCCAAATCCTTGATCATGGTCTGAGCGGACCCCGTCTAAGTACGGGACATAATGCTTGGAAGATGATGATATCACATTAAACATAATATAATGCATCAGATAGTTCGAAGCAAAGATTACCTTGTCTTTGAGAAATCACAAGAAAATCTTAACATCATAACACAAACGCACATTAAATAACTTGGATACGTTAAAATCATGATAATCAACAATTAAAAGCTATTAACAATTCAATCAACGTAGTTCATGAATAAATTTTTCACCCGAAAATTAGAGGGCTATCACCGAATCTATAACAACCTATTAACGCTATGAAATCAGATTATTTCGTATTACGGCACATTAACGTTTGTTATAGCGTGTTTATGGGCCGACCGTTAATTCAAGACCACCATCTCGAATGTAAAATAAGAATCCGCAAGATAAAAATCTAAGAACATAAAAGATATGGGGAACTCTTTTGTGGTGCCCGCTACCGGTCGTATAGTTACGCCTATATGCTGCGCGGCGGCCGTCCCGCTCGCACGCTGTCAGCCGCGTGAGACAGCGGAACGCGCACGCATGCGGCCCGCGACGCGATTGGCCCCCGCGAAGGCGACTGCCACGCCCTCTTTTATCGACGTTGCGCGGAGACCGTGCGTGAACGTCGCTATATGTTCGGCTATAGACAGCGGTTTTTAAAATGTCATTTCCACTCCCGCACTGTGGGAAATGTCCGCGTATTTTTTAACAGAGACGTTTCGCTGTCTGTTCGGGCGAGGTAATTAAACGTATTGATGTAATCTGAATGCGCTTGGCGCTATAAAACCGTCATCTTTGGTTTTATGCGCGTATTAAAGCTGGCATTTGAAAGTTTTAGTCTGGGTCGAAGTAATCCGGCTTTATTTTATGCCATTTGATAATGAATAATATCGAAGTATTGTACTTAGTCGTATTCGAAAGTCGAAATGGGCGGTTATTGATACTTGCTATGGACATTGCATGAATTTATAAATTAGATAATGAATACCAGCTCTATGATTTTCCACTTGAATTTCTGTAAAGATGAACAACAAAGTGTCATGATACAATCCATTGAAATTATCTAAGTAATTCTCCTTTTTGCTCCACATAGGTGGGTACCTCCAGTCTACACCTTTAATCATTCCAACTTTAGTTTTGGTTCAATACATTTAAAATACCTATAATTTATTACAAAATAAGAATCAGCATGAGATTACAAAAAAAAATATCAAAATAATGAATAACATACAATAGGAACGACTCATTTTCAAAACAAATTATACGGAACCTTCAATCTCATTATCCTCTAAATAACCCTGTCAAACACACACCTATCCTTGGGCATAGGTATACCTACCGAAAATGCCGCCTATAAGACCACTTTAACTTAACCCCTAACTTAGGCTTACGCTCCTACTATTTCAGAAGCGGCTAGCAGTTCGGGAGTTCCAGCAATTTTGGTCTTGCTAACCGACAGTCCAAGTTAATAAGACCTCGAAGTTAGTGCTACCTTTTGACAATTTAAGTTGCAAGTTACGGCTGAAATGTTAATATTGTGACTACATGCACGTTATCTTGAAAGTAAAATAATTTACTCAAACATTCGTCATCATTTGTGTTAAGTAGGTAATATTATCACATTGCATGATTTACTTTAGCAAATGTAAGTATATCGCATGCTTAATAGGTGATCTAACTCTAAAATAAAAATTTGTTGTAGATATAGTATTTAAATTAATACTACGTCTTAAAACATTTAGGTTAATTTTCCATCAACTGCATATTTTTGAGTTAGGTGACTTTACTACTAAGCATGTGATATATGGATAACTAGCTTCTGTCCGCGGCTTCGCTCGCGTTGTACACCGATAAAACATAGCCTGTGTGTTAATCGAATGTACGAGCTATACTATTGTAAAGTTTCATTATAATCCATTCAGTAGTTTTTGCGTAAAGGGTAGATAACAAACATCTATACAAACTTTATCGTTTATATTAGTACGATAAATAAAATCAAAATTTATCGTTTATCACTATATAAATAATATGATGCAAAACGAAAGAATCCTTAGTTTCGGAAACCAAAGTTGTCTAAAATATAAATACATACATACATAACATCACGCCCATAATCCCCGAAGGGGTTGGCAGAGTCAAAGGGGCAGCAGGCCTCTTTAACCACATTCAGCCAAAAACAAAGCTGGGCTGAACTGGGTTAAATGGAATATTGTGAAAAATTTGTGACAAGTGGCTAGCTTGTCGCCTACACAATCACATACCCAAAACCCGATATACCATTAGTCGTCTTTTACGACATGCTAGGCAAGAGACACAGTTGGAACATTATTTTTTAGTCCCCGTCCAACATGGGACAATGTTAGCCAAAAATGTAAGCCATATCTATAATATCATTAGAGGTACATTTTATTTTTGACAAAAGTATTAGGTACCTATACTTATTTGCCATATACGACATTTAGTGTTCGCAATCGTAATACAATAGGTATGTCATCAATGATTGATTGAACCAAATTGGTTCTCCAAAATATTCACTAATTTCCATAGTCTTTAAATAAAAAAATATACCTAGCACATGAAATAAATTAAACAGGTCATCATTAAATATATCTAAACCGATTATCATAAAACTCTTAACACGCGAATACATATATTTCATGGGTCAATACAGATATACCCATCGAAAACATCTACACCGGTTACCTCACCTATTACTTTCACAGAAGGAATATTAATTAATAGGTCACTTCTCTATGTAACCATCGATAACCTACCGATTATCATTTAATTTGATTAAAGGTACGCTCGAATAATTTATTTTTTTCCTGAAAGTGGTTAAAGAATCTACCCGATAAACTCAAATTAGATTACAAGTTAACTATTTTATCGTATGTACATTAAAATAACCCTCGCAAATGAGGTCACACAAAACAATAGCTCGGGTCAACTTAGCCTGGCTGACCGGGCCAACTTTCCCAGGTAGCGATGGGAGGGTTGCCTCCTCCGAGTAGGGGAGGGCGGGGTTGGACGTGCCGATTTGGACTAATCCCTAAATTAATGGCGTAAGAACAATGCTGACATTAATAGTTCAGGTCCATCTTATGTATAATTTAATCTAGATTTTGAATTTATACCCAGTTTTCGTGATTTTTTAATAGTTTTATTTAGAGTATTATATTTTTAAACAGAGGTCGTGCGGCACTATTGACCCCTCGTTGGGGCAAGTTGTGCCCCAGCTGAGGTCGGTTGTGCCGTTGGTAATGTTTAGCCTTTATAGACGATAAGAAATGGATTTTAATTAAAAACACAACACATTTGATCGTTTTATATTTATTAGAAGGAAAATTATTAAAAAAATCTACAATTTAAAAACATTACTAAGTTCTTATATAAAAATCAATAAAATAAACGACTTGTTACACTTTTTAAATTATAGGAACTGAAAAAAAGTTCTGAATTCTTCTTCTCTTCTCCTTATTTAGATAATTATTTTCTTTGTATATACAAATTATCTTTGTATCGGTTTTTGAAACAAATGAAAAAATCATCAAGCCAAGTTATTCTTCATCTGACTATCAGAATAGCAATTAGGACAGACATATGGCAAGTTTTCGACATCTGCACATAGCGTATGTGCCCAGTTTTTACATGCGCTACATTTAACTCATTTTTCTTTAGGCACACAATTAGACAAAGAGTCACAGCATTTGATGCAGAAGAAGAATTATGTGTATTCTCTTTATCGGTACTTTCATCATCCTTATGAAGAACTTTCTTTCTGGCGGGGTTTTTGGCCTTGTTTCTTTTTGATTTCGATCCTTTAGCACTTTTTCCTTTTTCATTCTCCTTACTCTTCTCTGTGTTTCACTTCCTTTCTTTATTTTCTTATTAGCCTGTTTTTCTGCTAGTAGTTTTTTTCTGGAGTGTTCGATAGAACCGCTGACTTCCTTTTAAGTCGTGTATTAACTCTAGTTAATCCGAGATGTGCTTTAGGTAGTGGTTAAATGTTGAGTAGACCTGGTTTATATCCAGCTGTAGGAGTGAGACCATTCTTTATATTTTTGATATACCGTAGTATCGCTGTGTAAAAAAAATTCCAATTCACGCGCAACTGTTTTTAATTTTCGTCCCTCCTTAATGAAAGCATCAGCAGCACTTTGCTTTTTCTCATTCTATTAAAAAATCAATAAAGGATATTACATTTTACTTGGGTGGGGTCAGTTGTGCCGCGGCACAATTGACCCCCATCCAAAGGCACTTTTTACCCCGTATGCAATACATCAACTATTTATCATATGCCAAGAAAATATTCTATAAGGTAAATACCCCTGTGATGGACAAGGAGCCTGTAATGGACAAAAAAAAAAAAAATTGATAAAATAAGGAAAATAATCAATTTTGTTATAGTGGGAACATTTTACCATAAAAAAAAGTCATCTGGCTGTCAATGTTTGACGTTTCATTCCCTTAACTTCGTTAATTACAAAATGGCATAAGATATTGTATGCTCGTGTCATTGGAATAACAAATCAGTGGATTTTGTAACGAAAGTTGTTAGTGAGGTAGGTGAACATTTGTCTTTTCAATTTGTTATTGTTTTATGTGAAACCCAGTTTGTTTTCTTGGTTCGGTTAACTATGAAACAAATGTAAAAACGTACTATGCTGTTACTCCTGAGAGGTTATGGTTTAGGTTATTTTGCTAATGTTTATTACTGGTATTCCGAAGTTGAATAGTTGCAATAATGAACAAATGTCCAAAATATTTTTTTTTATTCTTTATTAATATTTTGAATTGATTTCTCTTTTTTTAATATTCTTTATTAAAAGCTAGTTGAGAAATGTAAAAATTTTGATACCTACCAGTAATGGACGTGTGTGTCCATTATTGGGTATTCCATAGAAATCCAATTATGGACTAAAAAGTAAAAAATAACAAATCTTTTAATATTATATAGGCCGCGGTCGCCCAGCCACCACGGCCCACTATGTTGGACGTGCAGAGATGCAGCGACAACTCAATGATGAGAGAAAAGAAAAGCTGCGACTCCACCTAGAGGAGCAAATGCAGACAAGGGAGCGATTGGCCCGGGCTGCACGTGCGAAGGCTGGCTATGGAGTTGCTCTCACTCCAGATTACGAGAGCTTCTCTGTAGCCGAACTACAGAAAGTGGCGGACCAGGACGCCGATGAAATCATTTTGTTGGCGTCCAAATCCTCAAATTTGAAGGGAACATACCAGAAGGAGTTCAAAAACAGGGCTACAAATCTGAAGGCAGTTTTTGAGAAGTTATCCAGGCGTCAAGCTTCGGAAGAGACAGTCTGGCTGCAGGCTACCAACACCGGCCTGCAGTCTGAGCTGAACGAGCTCAAAAGAGAGGTCGCAGTGCTTCGGGCCTCTTTTGCAAGGGATGATAAAGCGCCAATATCTTCATCTTCGGCGCCGTCGCCCATGGAGGTGGTCGATTTGACTCCAGCGACACAAAGGAGTCCTGCGTCGCAGAGTGCCCCCACAGACGTGGTGGCAATACTAAATAAATTCAGTATGGAGGAGAGGGCCTTCACAAGAGCCCTCTTCGAAGGCATCGAGGACCGGCTGAACCTGGAGAAGCGTATTCGGGCGCCACTTGCGGCGGACCGCAATAAACAGCCGGTCGTCGTACTAAAGCGGCTTAAGGTTCCCGAACCCCCAAAACACAACGGGGAAAAAAGGCGCCCAAGACGTCAGGAGCGTCTATCCCGACGTCAACACCAGGGTCCTCACCACCTAAGGAGCCAAGTCCAGCGACCCCACTAAACGAGGACCCCTGCTGCCGTCCAACACCCCCGCCAATGAGGGGTGGTCAACAGTCGTGCGAAAGGGAAAGGGCAAGGGCAAAAATCTTCTGCCCCAGCCCCCGCCCCCACTCCGGCGAAGAAGAAGGCCTCTAAGCCCATGCCTCCGGCACAAACCGCAGCCCCTGAAGCCAAAGACCCCCAAGTTGAGACTGGTCTTCCCAAAATCCGCCGCAGTGATAGTGACCATCACTGCGGAGACCCAGCAACAGGGGGCCACTTATGAATCGGTCCTGTGCACAGCCAGGGCAAAAAGGGACACCACCGAGCTTGGCCCTGCCCGCTGTCGAGCGACTCAGACAGGCGCCCGGAAGTTCGAGTTTCCGGGTGTCAAGAGTGCGGAGCTGGCAGCTGTCCCAGAAGGAGTGAAAGTATCGAGGCCACAAAAAATAAGTGTGACCAGCCGGTGCACAAAATAACAAAATGCAGCCAAAAAGCCACTGCGCTGTCTGCGCGGAAAGCGGGAGGTCTGCGGGCCATATTATGGGAGGGAAGAACTGCGTCCCTCCCACCTAGAAGGGCAAGCTGCGGGCACCGATCCAGCCCGCACCAGCCGAAGTGTCGGCAATGGAGATTGCAGTGACTGACAATGCCTAGGTCACTGCAATTTACTACAGACGAACGTCTACCACTGCAGGTCTGCCCAGGACATGCTGTCCCAGGCAATGGCCGAGTGGTTGACAGACGTTGCGGTGGTCGCTGAGCCATACTTCATCCCCGATCACTGGATGGGTGGCTCAGTGGCTGTTATTCGGCGGGCGTCGAGCGACTCTCCCTCCCTTTCGCTTGTGGAAAGGGGTACGTTACATGTTGCCATCAACTGGGGGGGGGGGGGGGAGCTAACAATTGGTGTTTAGTTCGCCCCCAGCAGACCCCTGCAGGATTTTGAGAATTTTCTTGCCTCCGTTTCGGCAACGGTGGGTCGGCTTTCTTTTCGTGAGATTTTGGTGGCTGGCCTTTTTAACGCCAAGGCGACGGCCTGGGGCAACACGACCACGTCCTGTGATAGGCGTGGCCAGCTGTTAATAAATAAATGTACTATCCAAATTTAATACCCTACGTTTTAATTTATAACTGAGTGTCCATATAAGGTTCTTGTTTATTACTGGGTGTCCATATAAGGTTCTTGTTTATTACTGGGTGTCCATAACTGGATTTTCCCTGTCCATTACTGGAGAAAAAAATATGAGTTTTAATTTATTAATTTTATCAAAACTAATTAAAGTATCTTACATTAAATACAGTAGACGTATAGAATAAAGGCAAAACTTCTTATTTTCACCACATTTTGTGTTCAAACTTGCACAGACAAAGTGACATTTCTGAAATTCTAAATTTTTCACACTAAAGTGTCCATTATTGGTGCGTTTACCTTACAATGCATTGAACATTAACAGATTAATATTCCTTGTTAAGTAACAAACACACTAGTAAAACTCCTATCACCGAAAGACTAAAAATGTTTACTTGAGACCAAAAAGTATTAAAGAAAAAATATTTTCTAACTTGACGTCGGAGGAGCCATGCACATGCTGCCGCTAGCGCCGCGTCGCTGGCGTGGCTAAAATGATCGCCATGCATGCGCAAGGTTGCCAGAGCATCGGATACTATACGAACATGTTGCTATCTTTTACTGTTTTTAAGATTTTTGCATCGGAACAACTTACCCCCGGCACTTCCAACCCCGCCCTCCCCTACAATTAAACGACTCGAGCATGATTCGGCTTTTTGCCCGGCTCTGATTCGAGGCGCCCTTGCCGGACGCAGGCATGACTAATGAGTTTTTATTCTTAACTTTTTTTGTGCTTTCCACCGTATGAGTCGGAGAGGTTGACTTCACATAGCATGTACTTGGGCTTGGGCTGTCGAGTTACGATTCCTTCAACGTGTTGTCAACTGCTGAAATAAGACCTAAGTGCAAAAGCAAATGGTTTGAAAGGTCCTTAACCGCTGCTCCTTTTTTTCAGATAATTATTTCTACATAATTTAACTGAACTGCAATTTCGACATCTCGTTGAAGTGCACGGGAGCAATGGCTTAGCATACCTTTTGAAATACCTACGAAAGAGTCGGTGATAAAAATCGTTTACCTAATATGTTCAACGCATATTAATATGTATTGAATTACATTTATATTTATTTAAGGAGGGTTTATTTTTAAGTTCCTTTACACATTTGCATAATTATGTAGGTAGGTGTATCTAATTTCTTAAAATAAGAAGTTAATCTATAGTTTTCTACAGCGTCATAAATTAAATTCAATAAACCTTTAGATCGAAACACAAGCAGAATATAGTCTCAACGAGAGAAACAAACAATACATTCAGATTTCAGATGCAAGATACAAACACATTAAACGAGGATATCAAGGATAACGAACCCATCTTGATTTATGAAAACAAATGAGCGCGTCATTTTTTCCCCGGTACGTGCGCGCGCGCATTGTTAGAATCTGTTAGATCAACATGGCGTCGCTAACGGCTGCGCGGACGCTGACATATTGCTCTCCCGAGTGCCGCAACTGTTATTTATTGCCTTCCTCTGTTGTGGGAGGTGAATTAGGAAGCTTTATGTGAGTAAGAGGTGATGGTTTGACCTTTGTGCATTTATCATGTTACTGTTATTGAATTTGTTTTTGGTAGGTAGCATTTTTGCGAGTAGCTGATTGAGGGTGGACGTGGACAAATGTGGAGTGTGAAATTGCGTAAGACCGTGTTGGTGTGGGACTTAGAAATAATGTATCCACTGTGAAGTGTGTACTTTGGCTAGCAAGTCGTGAAAAACAATGGCTTTTGATCGTAAAACGATAGCTAGTCACAACTTCTTCTCAATTCTCCATCAAATGATTTGAAAAGAACGAGATTGAATGGCAATCTTATTTGTGGCTAAAATAGTTATGAGAGATTCTCAGAGAGGGAGAGAGTCGACGGGGGATCTGGACTCTGCTTACTCTTTCGGAGCTTTAAGTATGCAATGTATATATTCTCATGACATTTTGAATTCTGTAAATTTATAATCACTTGCAACACTATGTTCTATAACGGTTCGACCAAGTACCCACCATCTTGCAACAAAACAGCAGCCGTTGCATAAACGGTATGTTTTACCAGAACAAAATGTAGTCAAACTAACACTTTATTTGGATTAATCGCCCACCCATCGGTCAGCTGTGAATAATCTCTGTTAAATCACTCTTATACAGAGTGAATTGTTTGACCCGTACCGAGGTTCTTGCCACGAATAAATTTTCAATTTCTCACTTTGTTTACGGTTGATTCTCGAAGATTGGTTATAATTCATAACGGCAGCTTCCGAAGCGAAGTTACGATTTGTTATTAACAATTCTGGTTGAGAATTTATTGGTAGATGACGTCTGGTACTTATTGACTCATAGCATAGGTATACCAAACTGTTGATGTGAATTATCTATCGGTATTGATAGATAATTCACATCAACAGACTGAAGCCAGACCTTAAGTATGATATTTTTTATTGAATCATAATGTCACCTTCCCCTTTGGCTGTGTAATTGGTTTCCTCAAGATATAGCCTAATATCATTCTTTCTCTGATTTTGGAAATGTTTATATATGATGTGCAATATTTCTAGTTTTAGCTCGAATATTTCTATCGTATTATAGATCGAGTTTGAATAGATGAAAATACATAAGATACATTTACGTTTGTATATCTAACTTCTACTACTGCAACCGGATAAAGCCGCAATCACTTGTACATAACAAGTATCGCCTAGAAGAATTCGAACCCGGCCTTTAATTTTTAAAGGCCGGGTTCGAATCTCATTTTATTTTTAAGCTCATTTTGAATAGAGGAAATATCTAAAGTACATTCTACATATAAGTGCTTATACTCATGTAATAGTTAGGCACGGGATCCTTCTCTATTTGTTCCTCCATTTACTCCGGACAAAGTCACGAAGACGCGCACATGTACATAAAGCTTCGTTGGACGTGGAAATAAATAAACACGGCCACTGCGCACGCACAGCGCAATCGGCCGGGTCACGCGCAGCGCAGGGCTGGCCGGCCATTAGTGCTGCGCTGAGATATGTGTCTTTGTCTCTGATCGTGGTGATAGTGGGGGTTAAGGGACAGACTTGATTCCAGTGCCAGTGCCTCCGATCTCGAGAATCAGGTTAGCTGTAGTAATAGGTGCCTCCGACGTCGATAACGTAGGATTAAAGTCTCAGTCTTTAGCCTTTTTGTTTCTAATTGTGGTAGTAGAGAGTAAAGAGTAAGAGCGTCTGGCCCCATAGTATTTCTTTGAAGTAAAAGGAATCGAAATAGGTTTATACATATCTACCTCTGAAGTCTGAATGCCTCGATTCCTTAAATACTAGAGAAGTTTAATTCATTTAATTGGGTATAGCCCAAGGATATTGTGAAAAAGTAATGACGAGTGACTAGTTCATCTTGTCCTGTAGCGTCGAACTGGCAACCCTGTAGCAGAGCTTTCGCGTCGGAGTATAACATAGCAACACGCGCTAGCCGTGCCGAGCGCTGATGCATCGGTCGGTCTCTACAATGTCACTTTTATTGCCTTAAATAAAACATTTGTTTCTTCTATATTATATTCGTACTAGGTCCGCCCTGAACTTCCTCTAATCTCAAGATTACGTAGTAGGTATTTAGCGAATGTAAAAAAAAACTGATTTGCCTTTGTTATTATTAATAGTTATTACTCACAGAAAAACTTTTAATACATGACTATATACAAATTTATGCTTTCTTTGTATCATTATCTAACTATTTCTACATGTTTTTAGAATCATAGGAGAGATGAGTGGTGAACTAGCTTATTTTTAATACTACACACCACTGACCAGTTAAAAAAACAAAAAATAATATTTGTCATAAAAAGTATAATAAAAACATCATAGATAATAGCCTCCACACCAGACTAACTAAAAATATCTGAACATCAATAACCTGTTTCATAAAGTTAAAATTACGTTCTTATTTTGCACAAAACTAATAAAATACACATTTAATAACAGTTTTCTTTGAGGAAGATAAAAAAAATTATGAAAAATCACATTCCTGGCTGAACAAAATGCTAAACCTCTTTCATTTTCATTTATATTTGAACATCATTGAAATAAACATAAAAAATAACTACAAATATTATCAACCTCTTTTCTGTACGGAACACACTGTAAGCTATAGCCGTTAAAGTCATATGCATATTTATTTTAAATACACGGCTTTAAGGATAGAAATAAAATAAAATGTGTACTCCAACTCTGCGTCTACTAAAGAAAACGAAATACCTTTAAAGTTCCCTCCACATGTACATAAATTATGTTCATTACATGATATGACGACACAAACGACCTACTTAAGATTGTTTGCTGTGCAGAATTCTATTATAAATAACTTTAAATGGTTTAAATGTTTCTGCAGTGATGGTACACCAGCGTTAATGAATTTTGAGTATACATGTAGGCTCACAATCATCGCCTGGCGTTTTCCAAACGGTGCTTTTGAGCACACTTCATTGTTCTAAGCTCTATGAAAGCATTATTTCATTTGAAGATACTTGAATCTCAGCCTGGGAAACATTCCTACAAGTCGTAATTTGAAAATCTTTTAACTTGAGCTTGCAATCGAGTTAACAGTTGTTACAATAATACTAGTTAATTTCTGAAATTAAGTTTTAATTTGATTTACTTTTGAAGTAATTTGAAACGATATTTGCTATCACCAAAAGGTAGGTAATAGCAGATTTTGTTTCAAATGTCTGTACCAGAATCAGAGATTTATTCTGACTTTACGTAAAAGGCAACTGATGTATGGAGTTCTGGATTTGTGATTAGTAGGTGACGTCGTAACTAGCCACTTGTCGCTGCTTTTTCCATAGCATAGGTCGTTGATACCCTGATTCCACACAATCATAGATTCCGACTGTGGTATGCAGGCCAGGGCCACACTATATAATAAATGAGCATACGTTTGCAGCTGACAACATACAATTATGTGCAGAATTCGTAAAATCCTACTCAGAAACGACTTAAGACAACATTCCGCGATACAAATTGACTGAGACTAACCCGCGCAAAAACTGAACAATTTGCAAATAAACAAAATGAATGGAGCGAGAACAAGTTGTCACATAATAACGTACTTGACGCTAATGACGGTGCCGTACGGAATCGCACAATGAGGCGGCGCGGGCGCAGCGGCACTCACAGTGCGGATAATTACAGTGAAGCGACTCCAAACTTATTTGAATGACCGAGACTAAAATGTGCTTATGAGAACAAGTCATGTATTTCAATAAATGATTAAGGATATGTGAGTGTACTATTTAAATGAATTTGAGAAAGCTTTTCCTCCTCTTTAGAATATACACAAAGTGTCCGGACCTTGCAACGGGCCCAAAGCACATAGATATTATTAATATACATTAAAATACCTATTTCTAATTAAATCATTATTTCCATAATACACTCGTCTTATGGAAATGTAGCTGAATTTAGAATCAGATCAACGTATCACATAATATTTTTATACTGGTGGTTTACGCGATGCACGTCCGTTATTACAAGCATGCTACTGGTATAATAACAAAAGGCAATAATGCATGCGCAAGAATGCGTCGATTCAGGCTAATGATGATGATTTCGGCCCAGTGAACACAATGCTCACTGCCGTCCGGACCACTGTGGCCGGCGCGGGCGCGGCGCGAGCGCATGCGACACGCACCCGGCGCGAATTGCGTCGCGACTGTCGGAGGAAAAACGCAAAGTTGCGTTTGCGTTTGGTAAGATGCGGGATTGTGGGAAAAGGTACCCTATAACTGTCATTTTGGACTTTTCCGGTTGAAGTATAATTGTATTAGCTGATCATTGATAAATTGCTTTAGGATGCCAAAAGCGTAGATACTCGTTAAAAGCTTGGGTTGAAGTTAAGGAAAAACTTTTGAATAATAGAAAAACATATTTTGTAGAAGTAAATATAATTTATACATGAACTAATTAAAGTTTTTACATGAATATCTAAATGTTTATTTTGAAGAAATAAAAAACTATAATATAAAGCAACAATTTTTTTTTTATTAGTCTTAATACTTTTGTCTATGATTTCCATTATTTCGCTAACCATCAAAATAGAACTACGAGTACCGATATAAAAGCACACGCGAGTAAGTAGTTACGAAACTAATCAAAATACATAATTAACAAGAACTTGGCACTCGCAAATAGTACTTGCAAATGGGTCAAAGTCTAAGCCCACGTGTACCGAACACAGCTATAACGATCTGCCATAACCAGTCCGCCTTATAAGTGTAGGTATTATAAACCTAATGGTGATGATACGCAGTATATCACAGATCAAAGAAATATTAGCGTAAGATTACTGGATGTAGGTACTTTAACAATAGATAGAAGAAGTTATTAAGTAGAATTGTTATTGTATACATGGCGATTAAAAAGAGTAACTTCCGAGTTTCTTGCCGGTTCTTCCCGGTAGAATCAACGTTCCGAACCTGGCAGTAGAATCACTTCTTTATATTATTATGACTATTCATAAGTGTTTTTGTGGAGTTTACATGAATGAAAATATTTGTATTTCTAATATTATAATTTGCGTAAATACGTTTATGCAAATATGACATGACATATCTTCTAGATATCTATGGCCGATAGTTATTTTTTCCAAGAGATTTCCTAATATGTATGTAATATTTGGAATAAAAAGCTTGAAGTAGCTTGCTTGAAGTTTTCTCGGAAACCTTTTAACTAATACTATTCCGTCATTGAAGATGTCTAGTACAGTTAAAAAAAAAGAAAAATATCTTCTATATCCGAATAATTCGTTTCTTTTGGGCTTTACGGCGCGATTATGATTCTCATCCTATGTTCCCAACGGTATCTCTATACAACCATATTCATATGTTGCTTTCAAATATCAGCGCTATTGTAGCCAACGTTCACAAATAGCTAGGCGAACTTCAATAATAATCGAATCAAGAACCCCGAGTCTCGAATGCCAATACATAAATAGCATACATAAAACATCAACAACCTACCGAACAGTAGACACAATACACAAAGCTATTCAACTGAATGCGCTGTAATTAAAAGGGCCGAGCCAAACACGATCAATCTCAGCTCGATCTCCTCACATAAAGTCAAAATAATAGATGGCCACTCTAATGTCACTTTTTTCTCAGCGGCCGACCGGCGTACACGACGAAATTGACAGGTCATCAGCGACGGCGCAGCCGCAGTGACGAGGCTCTTTCACCCGCCGCGCCGAGAAAACCATTACGCGCGACGTGACTCACGCAAATACAATCCTTAATTACAACACTCAAAAGATCAATACGCCCTGAGAGTAACACGCGCATACGACCTTTGTCGTTCAAAAACACCGTCTCCCGTTCGGTTCTTTTTTCGAAAGATAATCTTCGGCGGCCAAGGCGTGAAGGCCGACTGCCACACAACATGGCGTCGACAGGTTTCTTCCCGCTTTTTTACTTCTTTGTTCCTTTCCATTATTGTCTATGGATGTTTCGTTCCCGCCGTTCGATTTTTGAATAAAGACTTTTTTAATTTTATTTCGCATTATTAATATCGCGGCGGCGTTTTTATTGTTGTTTCTATTTATTTACAAGGAGAAAAAATGTCTGATAACATTTAAAGTTCACGCTGTGGGAAATGTGATGATGGGGCAGTTTGGTCGTTAATCAGTTCTAGGAAAGATTTAAATTTAAATTAACGTAATCTGTGGATAAGAGGCGTTCTCCAGTTGACGTTTCGCAGAAGCGGGTGATTTAGTGCGGTTGTAAAATTTAGAAAACAATAAAATTGAGGTTCATGCCGGTAGCTTGAGACTGGTTTAACGGATATCCAATAACCCATTATTTGAATCGACGGAAAATATTTCAAGCTGAACGTGTGCGGTATTTGTGAAGGTAAACTCTAGTAAATTCTTGTAATGAAGGAACTGCAAATGATTTTCTTTAAAACGCGAATTAAGTTGCCAGAATAATTACGAACACAAGAGACACTAAACGCGGTATGCACTGCGTAGACAGTTAGACCTCGGTACTTATGTATCTACATCAATATTTAATTTTGAGTTAAGTATTGAAAACTTAGATGAAGCTTGTCAAATGTTTTCAATAAATCTACAAAATGTTTGGTACAGGCATAGTATATAAATTCCATATAATTCGAAACGGACCCACGAACAGAAAGTAAAATCTCTGTCCGTCCCTTTACATAGCATTAAGTAATTCGTTAGAAAAATGAACGAGTTTTCCATGACGTTATTTTTTTGGAGGGAACTATACGCTCTATTTGCATTGTCCGCTTGGCAGATTCAGCACCGGGATGACGACGCTTCGTTAGGTGATTGAGATGATGTAATCTGATGATGGTGGAAATTAGACGCGCCCAGTCGTTTCGGTGCTCAGAAGCTTTAGGGTCATTTAGTGCCTATATGGGCATATTGCAGTATGGTCAGAAAGAAGAAATGTTATATGAATAATTATCCAAACTTTTATCCCAAATAGTAATCTGCTCTAAACTTATAGTAATGTAGAGAAAGTTACGTCTTCTGTGTTTATGGTTCGATGGGTTAACAATAAGTCCGAATTAGTTCAACGTTTATTTGATGGAAGTAAAACGTTAGCGTTATGAGTACCGTAATTAATATTTGCCAAATTAATACTAATGTATACATTGTTATATCAACGTCCAATAATTTTTTTTGCAAAAAAGCTAAAAATGGACCTGGACGGATAAAAAATAATAAAGTAAGTAGGTAATAAATATTAAAAAGCAAACCGTTCCAATATTTACTGCAAATAGTTACGTTTTCAATTTTTATTCGGACATAAAATATGTGGCTAAATGTCAAATAAACAATAACAAAACACTCTTACAAACTTTATAAACGGTTGTCTTGACAATTAGAATTTAAAAAACCAACACGAAGATTGCCATTACATTTTTATATCTCATGCACCATTAGGCGCGTTTGGTTACATTTCGGACATAGTTCAAACTCCACCTGTGCCAGCAATAATCTACGGTTGAACAGTCCGTCCGACTGATAACTATTAAACAAAACAATAGAATAAATCGATTGTTTCCATTCTCGCTCGTCAATCAAACCCATCACTCTTGACTTGGATTACCGAGAGCGTGCGAGAAAATCGACAATTCGCTAAAAACACTACCACAATCCAATATTAACCCTACCAGTCATAGTTTAGAGTTAATTTTCCATTGTTTGCTCGGCCACTCTTTAGCTGTTTACATTCCTAACCGACCAATTATGTTTCGCAATTAACATTCAAACATTTTTGAACCTTATTCCCTTGAGATCAAAGCGCACAAAGGTCGTGTGTAAGCGAGGAAGCGGAGTGAAATGAGGCGTCTCGGGTTCGATTCCCGATTCAGGCTATTAAAGTGTTAAGGTTCAGTAATGCCACGGTTGGTTTCCGCGCATATGTTTTGTATGAATGGCCTGTTTTGAAACTGCGAGTGTCGGATGTCATTCAACATTGTTATGCTTCCGAGGAATTGGCTTTTTTTTTTATTAATAGCTTTGAAATGTCTTCAATGGCCCCCTTTTATAAAAAGCCTATTAACTTGTGAAAAGATGTAGGTATATTAACAGCGCTAAATTACTCAATATTAATATTTTAGTTTGACTTAATGAAATTTTATCAAGTTGATATTTATACAATTAAAGGTAAATAATAATACATTCTACGTAAATAAAGATATTTTGAGTTTGAGAATACCACTTCAAAAAAAACAGACAGTCAGATAAGTTTTTCTGTTTTGTGCCTTCTTATTTACATGACCCTAGTTATCAAGAACAAGTTTCCTTATTGTGTCCCTCGCCACGAAATATACACCTGGGTAATTATTCAATTCTCGATAATCAACAGTCGTAATAAGTATAACGCAATCCTATTCAACTACGAACCTTATTGCAACCGCATTAAAGCTCAATATTTCAGTTCTCAGTTTATTCAAAAACCCTTGCATTCTAGGCGCGCCTCCTTATCCTGATCCACTGCTCTTAAAGAAAGACCGATCTACCGTTCTATAAAAAAGACATAACGCAGTCAGGCACAGGAAAAGCAAGGAAATATTATTTCCTTATCTTCCCTCGGCAAGCCATTCGCCCCCACCCCGGGTCAAAGGTCGTTTGTAAGAGGCACGTCGATGACAATTCGAGAAAAAAAAGTCGACAACCGGAATGGAAACTTCGTGGAGTCTTTTTTGCGATTCGTTGTCTATTGCTTTGTGCTTGGCGTTTTTATAGTCTATAGCTAGCGATTCTGAGTTTCATGTGACAGATGAGGAAGTACAGCAATGTTCTTTGATTTTACAAAAATGTCTTTTGTATACGTTTTTTACAAAGGGTATTCTGGAAATATAGATGATAATATTTTAGATAAAAATACAAATTAAGCATTTTGTCATTATCTTTAATGTGGCAAACCCAGATTTGCTATAAATCATAAGAAATAATTCACAACGATATCTACATTCAAATAATATTCTAGATACAGAAATGACTATCACATACATTTATCTGATATCCGAGACTAGGCTTTCCCACTACCAGCAAGGCTATCAAAAGCAAAATAAAATCACATTTAAGCAATAAAAGTACGTAATTATCGTTAATTCTCATAAAACAACTTGACACGCCAAATACCGCTTAGGTCACCACGCGAGCAAAAAACAATGAATTCACTTTTACGTCCGATTTTTGGCACTCGGGCCCGAAATAAGTCTCGTAAAAGAACAACGCCGGAGTTGTTTAAGCGGTAACAAATTTTACCAAAAGAACAATTTCCTAAATCACCTTTAACCCTAAACCGCCGTGTAAAAAACCTTCATTAATCCTTCCCTTATTAATTCTGGTTGCGGGCGAGAGCCGGGCCTCGTTCGGCGCAGCAAAGGCCCGGCCCATCAGGTGGGCCCGGTTTAATTGGGCCCCCTGCGCCAGCCGCGTTAAAGGGCCAATGCGCGTTATTTATTGATCAATCCGACTGTATTACTTGTTTTTGTGATAAGTGGGCATTTCAATACACCTCGGGCGTTCAAAGGGTTAGAAATTTGGGTCTTAACTTTTTTTGGAAACGAGACAAATGTTATCTCCGGCATACACAAAGTTTAAATTTGCTATAATATTTTTGTCATCCAACAATGTGACTGAGGAAGATTTATTTGTAAGAGACTCCATCATTTTATATTTTTATCCAAATTATTTTTTAAAAGCTCGAGTATTAACACATGTATGTAGATACTTAATAAGTATAATTTTCTATTATACTCAACCAAATTGATAAGAAAACTATCTAAGAGGCTAGATGTAATACTCGCTTGACATGGATGGCATGGAATGTCTTGTTAATAATATAATAGGCATTCTAATGAATTTATTATGATAAATTAGCTCAAATAGATAAAATACCTCAAAGTGTATATTTAAATAATTGAGGTGCTTTTAAGTAAATAAAAAATTAAACGCATCTAATTTATCAATCAATTAATTCTTCTTACTAGGTTCATCAAAAGTATTACGACAATAAATATCTGGGTACATTTAAACGTTTTGAATGAATGAGTTATTCTGGTATTCACAACAACGAAACCAGTTGATTTTCAGACAATCAAATAGTAATTTAGAAAACACAATTTCTACCGTTGATTAGTCTACGACTTGTAGAAAGTTGTTTTTCAAAGTGAGACCTTCGCAGGCGCCCGATTACAGCGCACGGTTTCTAATAAAAATAAAAGAATATTACACAACTCCCTATAACATCGATCGAAGGTTACCGGTTTCAAGCCAGTGCAGTACAACAACGGTGGAAACTGTCGGCTACTTATCGATGAACTCAGTTTCTCGATGCCTTTAAAATAGCAACACTTCTACTATTTTAACTGTTATCAATGAATGAGAATGATCGATAGCTTCTTGTTATTTCACGCTATATCGGAGTAAGCGCGACTTTTGAACTAAGACATTAAGGATAAAAATATTTAATACGGGAACTCAAAAGTGAATTATTTACCCCAGATAATTAAGTTAGTATTAATATGGGTGCCTGATGATAACTATATCTTACAAACCGCTAAAGCATTATTGAGTAAAAATTATCTTATAAATGTACAAAACTACAAACATGTAAATGTTCTCATATATAAGATTATTATGAATAGAGTATTCGATAGTTACTATTAGAAGTAAACTCTAATAATAAATATCGATAAGTTTTGCAACACTATTTTGGGCCGGCCGCTTCAAAGAAGCAAGTAACCTCTTCGTCTTTTGAAGTGCTAACGTGAGCAGGAATAAGTGACCAATGAATGTTTATTAAACTGTTTCTTGACTTATTTTAAAGATATCATAAATGAGAAGACAACATTCATACTAAAGGTCCCTTGCTGCCCCTTTGACTCTTCCTATCCCTTCGGAGGAGCGGGCGTAATGTTATGTACTTATGTAACATTGATACTCGTAACACACAATAGGGGTGATGACTGCATTAAAAAACTGTAATCCAATTCAATCCGTCAGTTAGATTATACAAAAATACTAGACACATATTTTATTTCAAATGAACAAAAAATCACAAAGATAAAGAAAATCAAAGTTTTGGACGTTGGGCTTGCGACGTAACTATTTAGTAAAAATTTTTCGAACGCGTGACGTCACGCGCAACTTGAATAATATCTTCGTCAATGTTTGTTTGACAAATAAATGAAAAAATACGTCTTCAATATTTTTTTATAATCTGACGGACTAAACAGATTTTTTTAGTAATCTTGCCTATTAACTTAATGACACTTGTCTTGGTACACTACTGTTAATCTAATGTACGATTCTGAAACTTTTGTTTAAAAAAAGAATGTTCTTACCTGTACATCGAATTTAAACAAATATGTAATATGTAATTCCAATCTGACTTGCAGGAGCTAACAATTGACTGATAAATAAAGAATTACAATTTTTGTTCAGGATATTACTTTTACTTAAACTGCCAATAAATTAGCAAATGCAATTAAAATAAAAACAGCATACCTATCGCGCAATGTCGTTTTAAAAAAGATTAATTGTCATCGGGTTAATGCTTTTAAGCCCGTTTGCCCTTCACCACTGTTCATTTGACACAGGTATATCTTTATCAACTTAATGAAAATCCAATAAATCTACCTAAACTGACTCAACAGTCATTTTTTAATGTTTCACACAGATAATTTAGTAGTAAATAGTCATTTTTACAAAGCCACGAAAGTTGCTTTGGACGGAGCTTTTTAGTAGCTTAATAGCTGTAACGTAACTTACGTCTTTCTAATTCAATACGCAAGCATAGTTTAAAGGAAATCCTACTTCGTTAAAATAATGCAACCGTAATCTTGTAAAAATTTAATAAGAATAATGTGTTAAATAGAAAACCAATGTTTGTTAAATCCGCGATCAAAATAAAGCTTTGTATCAACATATTGTTTGATTGTTTTTAAAAAGAAATTGGACCTCGGCATCACGTACTTGTGTGGGTGACCGTAACTTTGTATATCGCACTGGCCACGTACAACTGGTCATATCGTATGCGAAGCAGAAACGTTCCGCAAACACTGGCCACGCGTCAATTTCACGCCATTTACCCACGCACAATAACCGCGAGCGAAAAGAAAAAAACGCATTCGAAAAAAACGTGGAATTTTACTTTTTTATTGCCACAGACTATGACGATAGTCATATGACGATATGACGATGTAACCGCGTGTCATTGAGCTTGATAGTGCCTGGTTATCTGTGGATTTAATTAGCTTGGTTTTATTCGGACATCTTCATTGTTCCAACCAAATTTATTACTCGAAAATATTCATACTTACCTACGTAATATTTTAGATTACATAGGTACGTAGATTCAATTATAAGGAGGTAATACATATAAATACTAATAACAAGTAACCTACCTACGCATTAAAATAAAAGCTAGGTATATCAATAACAACAATGTCGGTTCATAAGCCGTATCTTTCATCTATAAAAATTATAAGTAGATATAATTGTGCGTTTTCATTGTGAAGTGGCTTTTTCCTGCATTTTCTTGCGCACAGCGGGCGCCCACAGGAAACATTATCCTGATAGTCATAAACACAATGGCGGCGTGGTTTGACAAGAAATAATTACCAATGAGCCCTCCGAACAGCCAAACCGACCAAATTACGCTAAACGCCGAACTTAACCCTCGAAACGTCACCGACAATTACAGTTAATAAATAATAATTTCAATAATAAGCGTGTACAAAAAGTTGCCGAGACCTCCACTTTAGTCGGAGCCGTGGGCCGTAGAGAAGGCAATTGGAACATTAGGCGATGGGTCCGAATGATGGGTCAATGGTGGTGGTTACGTTTTAAAACGCCGCGCACGTCCCATAATGGCGACCGGCAACAATCGCGCGGCACTAGCGATTATGACGATTACTCTCGATAACTTGTATCGACACCGGCTATTTGGTTAGTCGGTCGATTATCGATAATTTGCCCTCGGGGTACGCTCCTGACGTTGTAAATCGTTGACCGATTAGTTTTTTATTGTCTTTATTTGTTGCTACGTGATCGGTGGAATTTTACTCGTATTTACAGCTGTTCGGCTTCGACTGAAATTGCTCTTCCGCTTATTTCGCATGTTTAATATAATAATATTGAATTAATGCAAATTGAGGCCGGTTATTGTCCTCGGTACAAGATTAGACGTAATTATATTGTGAATCCTTCGATTTCTACAAAGTAGGTTACACATGTTACTAAACATATGCGTAGATATATGTACCTACATACCTAATACCAATTTAGTTTATCATTTTACTTGATGAATGAATAGGCTCGTGTAAACTATTATTAGATAAACGCAATTTAACATATATATTCAATATAAAATTAAACAGAACATCCATAAAATTAAGTTTAACGAATTATTAGTTAGAAACAATATAATTTTATCTTCGGATCATGTGATTGCGAAATAAATGACAACTTAGCCGCCTTCTAAACATTACGAGCTAATTCATAAAAACTGATTACAGAACGGAGGATAGCGTACTCACACGAAACCACTGCGCCGAGAGGTCGTCAAAAACGGCAAACGATTTCTCGAAACTTAATTTTCGCCACGATATTATCGGCCGGCTGAAATGCGACCCGTTATGGTGCATCTCAGCATGTTTTACTACCTATAATTCTATTCCACGAGTCCATATAAAATAGAAACTTGGGACTCGCGAGCTTTCAAAAACGCTACATTAAAACATCATAAAACTCAAACATAAACGTTTACTGCGGCCGTTTTACGAGCACGCTACCTATCGATCGTTTTTAACGATAAATAAAAATTAATGGACAGTCAGACATAGGTCGGAATCGCAGTGGCGCGCGAGGTGAGAAGCCGTAACTAGTGAGGGTGCTGAGCGCCGCGCTCCGCTCAAGGGTTAAATCTCTGCCGCGCTAACAGTAAGAGCAGTAAGTCGATTTTTTTCAAAAATGAGTTAAGTACATATCCTGGATCGCCACGCAATGCTCTATAATCTGGTCTTTGTCATGTTTTTCTAGCTTTATTGTAACCTAAAAAAAACATTGAGCTTGCAGCAGTAAGTCAATGCAATTGTTTCTTTTTTCTTAGCATAAAAGCAGGAAGTATACTTACTGTACGGTAATTAGTGTACCTCCAATATCTTAATTCTAATTCACTTATAATAAAAACAGTAAGTGAACATACTGTTGAGTAAATGAGCTTAACCAAAAACTTTTAACTATTGGATACTTAGAATGACAGCAGTAATCACACTCACTGCTTTTATGTCAACCATATTTTGCAAACTGATTTACCTAATGTCTAAGTATATAAGCAGTAGTCCCACGTACTTAAGTTCCACGTAGCTCAAATATAAGCTCAACCATAATGAGGAAGATGAACAGTGTTTGGAGTTTAGTAACTCCAACAATTTTTAAACATCAAATGTTACCGGAATTTTAAAAAAGCTGTCTCTTAGAAGAATACCAAAGTTTACCAAAGATGAGATTTTAAACAAACTGTTGACGTTAATGCCAGATAACAGAAAAGGGTTTTATTTAAACTTGCCGGTGTCAGAACACGTTACTAACATCGAATACTTAGTTTTTGTTTGTAATAGTGTTTTTATTATACTGCTAGACGGAAGGGCAATACTAGAAACGTTCCTTTAGAATAAGTATAACTCTTTTGTGATTTTATTATAATGTGTCTTTGATCTCAAATTGTGTTCACGTGATTTTACTTTGTAAGTATTTTATTAGGATAAATAATAATTAATCCTAAATTTTTGAATTAAGAATAATGCTAAAACTAGCCAACTTTGATATGTTTTTCTTGAATTGTTAATATAAAACTTGATATTACTGATTTTATAGAAGACTGATTAAATAATCCTATTTTAGAAATTGGTACAGGATTAGGTATCTTTTGCTCTAAGTATTGCAGAAAATATTCTTAGTTTATTGTGTCTGTTATTTTGATAAGAAGTTTTGAACAGTCAAAATTTTGATTATTCTAAATAAACATTACTCTTTCATTTATTACTCATCGCTACCAATTAAACTAGTACAAGCACTTATTAACTCAATCAGTTTTACTTCATATCAAAAATATATAATAAATAAATGGATTAATGTATAAATATAGTAAGTTTAATACATAAAACCAAAAGCATACCGCTTGAGAAATTAAATGATGTTCACTTTTCAAAACCTTGTAGAAAAAAACCTATACATTATTTACTATATTTGAAGGTAGGTATAGATTGCTCACTATATGATCTTCTAAATTGTATATAATTATTTATACTATTTAGCTTACATCTTAGTTTTTTTTTATCCCAAAGTGATACGTACTTTCATATAAAATATCGATATCGTATGTATGGAATACTTAGCATTACAACAGTAACTAGGGTACTTACTGCAGTTATTCTAAGTTTTCAGTTTAAATTTATTTAACTCGTACTAGATATAATAGGAGTTTTCGTCAATTAAATGTGTTATAATAAATAAAAAGCAATTATTAAGTATGTATCATGAAAGAACTCTATTTAAGCTACATAGTGAAAAAAACAGACCTATTAAAACTTCTAAGCTAAGGAAGTAGTAAGCAAAATTTTAATCAAAATCTTTAACCGCCATTTTCTCAACTTGGTAATTTTTGACTTACTGCTCTTACTGTTAGCGCGGCAGATCTGTCGAGCTATTTCCAATATCATCATTTGCTATTTTACCAACCAATATAAATTTTCCTATTCAGACAAAATCAATGAGGTTTTTCTTTCATTATAAATGAATGGGTGAAAAATAAGATTATGTTCTGCATAATGATTTTTAAAGTGTTTTTAAATACGATTACGAATTTCACATTCAGAATTCAGAATCAGATGTTACCATAAATATAACAGTACACCCTTTTGGGTAAGCATTTTTTGTTCTTTTTGTTTTTTTTTGTAAGCAATGCCTGTGGAAGTCTGCCACGCTAGAAGTTTTCAGGAAACTTTATTAGAATCTAACATATTGTTATCACCAGCCCCGATGACGCAGTGGTTTAGAACTTTAGACGCCACATTGACGTAAGAGATTTAATCGTATATACGTATTCAATCTAGAGCTGGAGAAAGAATTGGGAATAAAATCTAAATACGTATATATGTATATGCCATCTGATATTTGATGACATGTGTAACCAGAATTTCAGACTTCCGCTACGAAAATCGTTGTCATTTCCTATCTTACCTAAACCATCACTAACCGTTCACCTCTTATCTTCAACGATAAATTCAGCTAATGTCGAATGACCTCTTTCGCATGACCTCACAAAAATGCTTTCGTTAAACGCCTGTCTTATTAGCTCGATCATCTAGTCATCCCGTCGGATGCAGAATCGTGTAATGGGTACCTTCCCCCCACCCCCTCCAGCTACCGCGCAGGGTACGATGGGGAGAGCAAATGGAATTCTATCCGTCTCCTCCATTCCACGCCGTTCTTACTACGTGACTATACATACCTACTGGTACCTATATATTTCTCTCATCGTTTCGCTTTTATTACAACGGAATAAGGTTTGAATCTCGCCGTGATTGCCACACGTTTTGTTTACATCTGAATTTTCCCCGTTCAGTTTTTCGTCCACACTCGCGCTAGTTGGAGTTGGTGAATACTTTTACTGAATTAGTAATAACTTTTTTGTTGCTCGGTAAATGGTGATAAACAAAGAGTTGGATAACTATTTTATTTTATTATTGATTCATATTTGAATTGCGTATTTTTTATTAATAATGAAAATAGTAGCGCCGTGTCTATAAGCAAGACCAAATTGATATTTTGCGATTTCCTGAGGGACTGAAATAATTTTCCTGGATAAACAATGTCAGTATGATATTGATAAAACATGTTTATTTATACTCGAGTCATGGATGTTTATAAACGTGTTTAAGTACGACTATCTAATTTTTTATATTTAGGAGCTAGGATGTGTGTAAGAGCTACGATGGATAATCTAAAGAAATTATTTATTTGAAATAAAATTAAGCTAATGTTTTTTCTCAAGATTAAAACTTTTAACGTAGGTATCTACCTAATAGGTACCTACCGTCGCAAGCAATTTTGCGATTCCGAAAATGTAATAGACAGACAGAGTTAATATTAATAAGTATTAAACTAGACTAGAAGGTTCTAGAAAAAATATCTGTTTTCTTTTTATTACATAGATTATTTTTTGTTTCAAATATTAAGCTGCTCTTCATAAAGTATGTGCTTTTTTATTGAGAAGAAAATATTTTTGTTGGTGCCCCTTGGTGCCTCCGAGGCGGTAGAGCGGCAACATTGCTAACAACAGATCGGCACATCAGTTGCGGCAAACAGCCCCGGGCTAACGGACCCCAGACGGGGGGCCCCGGGACAGTTACGATATTAATACGGTATTAATTATGCTTGCGTTTGTGATAGGGTTAAATTTTGTTTTTAGAGAAAATGTTTATCTGTAGTGACTGGATTCAGAATACTATGGAGCTTTGTATAAAATTGTTTGACAACATTAATAAGAAGTGATCGAAAAAAAAATGTAATGTAAAGATGTTATGTTTAGTTACGAACAAAATAAATTGTCAACGGTATCACACCCATTTCTCAGCTTCTAACTAAAGCATAATGTAAGTATAGCTCAAACATGTGTTAGGCATACATATTTAAAGCAATTATTGAACACATTTGAAAAGGAATATAATGAATCCTGAACCATTCACGAATTAAATAATTAAATTAAATAATAATAAATTCATTATAAAATTACTATTTACAGGAAGCTTTCCTCCAAGCAACATTCGAACTCGCAACTTTAAATTTTGTGCCCGTTGTTTCTATGAATTAAATATGGCACATGACCCATAAATTACTATTATTTGAGAATATTCAAGTCTCAAGTATTTATAAATGAAATTAATTACAAATACACTACGAAATACGAAATCAAATCCAAAAAGCCAAAACATTCGCGAAAGCACAATATAACAATACAACCGCCTCCACCAACCCTCTCTTTGTGCGAAAAAATAAACGCAAATTCATCCCGATGAGTCAACCCTGCGCGTGGCGTGCGTTTGATTGATAAGCGTTATCGGCGCGCGCGGGTCTCTCGGACCCCTCGCAAAACGGTGGAAATAGCGGGACGTTATCGCCCCGGGGTAGGGGAAATGTTTTCTTAAAATATTTGCTGTAAGACGGCGCAAGGATGTTTCTGTGCGACGCTCAATGAGGATCGTGATCGCGGAATGGGGATTCGTTCAATGTCAAGTGAATATAATATATGCGGCTGTGGGAGGCGGCCTATCTGTACTTGACTTAATAGACTCTTATACCTACTACGGCTACGCCTTGTTGTCTTATTTATTTTATTGTAGTTTTTAATTTTAAATATTCAAAACAGTTTATTTTTGGCCAAAAATGATAAAAGAGCTGTGCTGCCCCTTGAATTCAAAGATATTTTCTTAAGTCAAAACATAACCGCGTTCTTAAATAATTTAGATCGATTTTACGCCGAAATTGTTTTATATTTATAACACATTATTTTCATTTTCGCAAAGATATAAACCTTAACATAAAAGTTTATATAAGTACATTAGAAGCATATCTAAGATAATAGTAGGAAAATCAGACAATGTTTAGATCAATGAACAACCTAAGGCAATCGAAGACGGCCTTTAGATATATCTGCTAATAACCATGCGCATGAGCAAACCTACTATTGTATAAGTCAATAAGTGCCCAGTTCCGGTATTTCTAGTTTTAGTAGGTTGACTTGTCCAATGTTAATGTATTCAGTTTGTGCTACTGTATCTTTTACGGCTTTGAATATCATTAACAGATAAACAGCTTAACAAGAGTTAACTGTGTCCATTTGTATGGGAGTGATATGGAGATGTTTGTTTGACTTATATGGCTTGTTTGACATAATTAGTGTATGGATACAAGTGGAGAATGTGTCAGCATATTTTTTTAAAGATGTTATGCTATCATTTGGTTGAATTTAATGATAGAAACTTAAAATAGACATGCTTACATTTTAAACACTTAATCTCACAAAGGTTGTAAGATTTGCTATGGAGCTAGTATAACGTCTTAACTAAACTAACCTGTAAAATTTTCCACTAATCAAGAAAGTTAAACATATTTTTTTCTTAAAATAAGATTATTATGAATACATCATTCGTAAACATTTCCAAATGTATTAGAATACAAATGCAGTGTTCTAAAATATTCTTCAAATACCATATTCATTAATAAGTAAATAGCTATATGCCTGCACCTGGTAATAATTAATGTCAACAGGATTTGACTTATTTATATTTTTAGTTTTCATAATTTTCTCGAGACCACGTTTCTTAGCGCATTGTTGCCAACTTAACAGCACTGTTTACATATCAGTTCATCTGCTGTTTGTATATTATGACTCATAAATTTTACTTATTCACGTGTAATTAAAATGAAAATAATAATATTTGCGCCACTTGGAAAAAGCTGCAGGAATGTTCCTCATTTATTTTAATAACCAATACTTTTAGGTTGTAAAATTAAATAACATGACAGAAAATAAATCTGACTTGACAATTTCCCAATGAACATCATCTTCCTAGCGTTATGTCCCGTGCTTAGACGGGGTCCGCTTAGACCATGATCCAGGATTTAGCGAGTCTGGTAATTACATTGAAGCGACTGCCGATCTGACCTTCGTAACCCTTACATAGGGGAACCAGACAATTTTTGGATCATGGTTACAAATTCAAAGTTGTGTGAATTTGCAGGTTTCATCACGATGTTTTCCCTCACCGTCGAGCTAGTGGTATAAATATGTACATAGATTTTTTAAAATCTAGAGGTACATGCCCGGGTTTGAACCCGCACTCCTTGGTTAAGAGGCGCGTGTCCTTACTATTGAGCTACCACCGCTCCCAATGAACATTTATTTAAAACTTGAATAAGTTTATTGTTACAAATAAAAACCTCTACACCTTTCAAAAAGCCTATGTAAATATAACTTTATCAAGATAATCGATCATAAGATTTTGCCGAAAGGGGGCATTTATCCATTTATTCTTACACCCACTTTAAGTTCTAGTAAATGACAGGGTTTGTTACAAAATCATAGGTAATACTTTTTTTATGAACTCCGAATCATTAAAACAATAATGCCCTCAAGAAAAATATAAATAGCGAATGGGTATAATATAGCCAATATTATACAAATGGTATAAAACAACAATACGGCGTGCTGGGGTTAACCGTAGGTACGCAACATGTGCGCGCCCGCGGCGCCGCCCGTGTTTACGCACAGTAATTGTGTTTAGATATTGTTAGAGCGGAATAACTTGGACAAACAGGCGGACACGCGACGTATCGCTCGTGGTAATGTGTCGGGAATTAGTTTGGGTTTTGAGGTTTTTTCAGTAAAACCACAGTAATCAGAATGGTTATAAGCATCTTTGTGATACATTTATGCGCTTTAATTATTTTATTTGGATTGATTATCTCCATCTCCCACTAGATACTTTTTAATATTTGCTCAGCTATCAAATAGATATATAGATAAATATATATCAAATATAAACGTTATTGACTGAGAAATTCCAGTCTAACCCAGCCCAGTTCTTTTTGTCTGAATGTGGTTAAAAAGACTTGTGGTCCCTTTGACTCTGACTAGCCCTTATAACGGGCGTGAAGTATGTTATGTATGACTGAGGAATTTAAGTCCAAATATTTATAATATTAGTATAGTACGATGTAGGCTGCTAAAGCTAATGCCCTCAGTAGCCACTACTTCTACTACTTAGTAGTCTAACTTAACCCTTTAAGTTAGACAAGATTCAGAGCACTGAATAAGCCTAGCACGTAGGTAGATCAGTTCCCTTACCACATTTCTATAGTATCTTTCAAATCACAGCAAAATAGGTGACATTATAATTCCAGTCACTCACTCGGGTCTTTAACAACACAATTGCTAAACAAACACCCATTCATCGGTATGTATACAAATAGTTTCAGTTTTTTGTAGGTATTTATTTATTGTAGACGTTGTTATGGATAACAATTGCCATCGGTAATGTGTTGGAAACGAGCTTGTTCTTTTTTCAGTATTTTTTTTAAACTAGAGACTTTTTAATGAATGACCTTCGCGTGTTTCGATTCATAGATAACAATTCAATAGACATAAGTATTTTTTTTTTACAAAAAAGATCAAGGAACATTGTTCTCTAGTCTACTTACTCATACTATATGTGCGTGCTTAAATTATAAATATATTGTTTTCATTCGGAACTTGACTAAACCGTGCCTATATAGTGCCATAATCACCCCGAAAAAAGAAATGCGTGCTATTTTAAACCTAAATTGTGCACTATCTCAACAATTTATACAATTAATATCCAGACCTTCAATATCAATTTACCAACAAAAACAACACAAATCACTGCAGACAGTGCCCTATCGTACAAAAAAACACTTACGTACTCGATTTCTCGTATCGAAAATTTCAAAAGCGATATATCTTCCTCCCCCAAGCTCAGTGAGGCAATGATATAGATATGGCAAACAAGGTATTGTTTCCACTAGCTGAGCTAAACCCCCGCGCGGGTAGATTAGACCCGGCTCGGGGGTTAAGAAGCTTACCGGGTTAATGCGAGATTGTGCAGCCATTGCGCCCTATGATCATATTTTGCCTTTGATACTTATTTGTGTATTCATAGACTGTGAAAATTATTTTTATATATAACTAGCTACTGTCCGCAGTATATTACTAGTCGCTGTCCTTCTGTCTTCTTTATAGTACTGTAGCTTGGTAATTAGGATAGATAAACATTGAGTGGTCATGTGCATAGGTATATGGTTTACTAGCTTCTGCCCGCGGCTTCGCTCGCGTGATACATCGATGAATCATAGCCTATGTTATTCAGGTGTATAAGCTATATTATTGTAAAGTTTCATTAAAATCCATTCATTAGTTTTTGCGTGAAATATATAATATTATTAGGGATTTGCAAACTAGACACACGTGTGTCCAGTCTCTTGTGTCGAGTTGGTGAAAAACCCCAAAATATTGAGGACGAAGTTGTTTCATATAAAATATTTATTTTTCGAAATATAAAATGTGTCTGTTCATACCTATCTATTTTGATTTGTGCAAATAATCACTGTCAATTAAATAAATAAATCTATATAAATAAAACAAAGTCGTGTTTGTTACACCACTTATAAGTCGAGAACGGCTGAACCGATTTACGTTGTTTTTGATTTGTTGGATTTGTCTTCGTCCAGAATAACAGAATAACTATTAAAAACATTGAAAAATTGACGATAAAATAAAATAAAAGCAAAAGTATTTTCTCATATAAAACGGTGGGATTCGTATCTGTCAATGTTAAATGTCAATCGACAAATCAATGTCAATTTTCATTTACTGGGCGATACGAAGTTCGCCGGGACAGCTAGTAAAATAAATATCCGACTACAACACATACATTGATCTGATTCCGAGAAGTAGCTTAAGCACTTATGTTACGGATCAAAATCAACAGTGAATTTACAAATACATACTTAAATATTGGATATTAACACCCAGACACAGAACAAACACAAGTATTCATCACACGAATGATTGTCCTGGGTGGGAACCGAACCCACAACTCTTGGCGCATGGGGCAGGATCACTACCGAATATGCTATCGAGCCGGTCAAATAACATATACATATAATAATCTATTGTTACATAAGTTTCGTATTATAGACGAGGAAAACTAAAATAAGTATCAATTAAGAAGGAAGAGGTCCATCAGTTTTGTGACGTAACATCAAGGAAAAGTGAGGGCCACACAAATGCAACCATCGATCTAAAAATCATGGATTTATCTATAGTCTTACTAAAAGTAAGAAAAATTTCATTTGGCATCTATGCTAAAACCTAGTGATTAAGATTTTTTCCCTGTGTAAATTAATTAACCACATTACAATAAGGGTTAATTTCAAAAATAATCCACGCCCACCCGTGACCTTTCTCAAATTTTGTAACCAGGGGGTGTGATATCAAGCCCCCAATCACAATATTTATACTCAGGCTCCTGTCACTCACGACTCCCGCGTCACAATCGTCACTTTTTTCCTCTATATCACGCCATGGTGTTGCCGTCCACAAAGCCACAAGTAAAAAAGAAAAAAGTTGTCTATGCCACTACCGCGTGGAGACGTGGCTAATGTGTAATGCGGTTGGCTTTTTGTCAGACGCCTGCGCCTTTTTGTTTCTTTTTTTCCATCAGATTCTGTTACGGTTCGTATTGATCGAAAAATCGGATTTCAAAATGGGTGCTCCGAGTTTTATTGTTGCCGCTACGTTCTTAAACAATAAAAATCGGCCAAGTGTGTGTCGAAACAAGGCAGTGAGTGGTTCAATAGTGGTTTAGTTTAAATTTGACACACGTTTTATTTTCTAGTTTAGGTAATGATTTTGCAACAATTTAGGTATGCTTCATGCTTTTTTAAAAGCTTCAACAACAGATAATAGTGGGTTCCTCTTCTAATTCGAATAAGTATCGCTTGGAAGACATATTACAAAAATAAAAATTAAGTATCCCAAGAAATCCTAACAAAGCATCCAAATTCTTTATAATATTTTAATGTTTAATTGAGTTATTTCTCAATATCGCATACACCCTTCAACATAATAATAGACTGTCACATCGGACAACACAATCTTACGGATTTTCCACTCTGCAAGGGTACTCTAAAATCGCTTTTTAAACTTCGAATGCAATTCTCACATGTCACGTTCGGAAATTGAAGGAGACTTGGTCGTGTTTTAGAAAAGTAATTATTCGGCATCGATTGGGTCCGTCGAGGTGAGCCCCATAAAAGAGCTCATTTATTTTTTCATATAGCAACACTACGTGATAGCGTATGTTTGATTGGGGTTACGTAAGCGCGTTTCGCGGACAAGAATAGTGTAATTTCGATGTAATCTACGCGAACTGTTTTACGACATTGACCCGGAATATGGTTAGTTATTTTTTCCTTTCTAATTTGTAATGAAACGTGGAGTTTGCGCGAAATATCGTGCGGTTAGATATGTACGTGATCCATTATACAATTATATATCTACGAAAACTTGTATACAGGAATTAAACATAATAGAAAAAAATATTAGTTTAATAGTAAATAATAACTATAGCTCGTGGGATAATTTTCAATCAATAAGGAATCTCAATCAAATTAGAGAACTTTTTGAACAATCACACGATGATTAAAAAACAAGCTTGTCCAAAATGACATATATGTCCGAAACCCTAAATACGGCCCTGAAAATCTATCCATAGAGCATTGATTTCCTTATCAGGCTACTAATAAAACACTAACACAAGTCCACTTACTGTGCTGCGTCGGCGCCTTCCCCGCCAAATAATCCTCTTTGCATATAAACTTGTTGTCGTCCAGCACATAGAGCTCCTCGCCGGTGGACAGCTGCTTCCTGCACACGAGACAGGTGAAGCAGTTCAGGTGGAAGACCTTCTCGCGCGCCTTGCGAACCAGGTCTGAAGGCGAAATGCCGTGCCCGCAGCCGCTGCATTTCGTGCCGTATCGCCTGGAAAGAGGGTTGGAATTACAATGGAGTCTGTAATGTTAGTATTTAATAATTTGATTTCATAAAGAAGAATAAATTAGGGACTTAAAAAGAATATGCCAACTATGTTCCTTACCTAGCAAGTCGTAATGGTATATCTGGTTTGTGGGTGTGTGATTGTGTAGAAGACAAGCTGGCTACTTGTCTGTCACTACTTTTTAACAGTTTTCTACCCAACTCAGTCCAGTTTTAGTTTTTGGCTGAATGTGGTTTAGGGGACTAGCTGCCTCTTTGACTCTGCCTATCCCTTCGGGGATTACGAGCATGATGATATGTATGTGTGTGTATGTATGTATGTATGTATATTTGAGAGCGGCGGTAGCTTAAAGGCCTACATTCAGTTTCTCATAAAGGATCTTAGGTATATCCGGTCGAAGCTCAAGGATTTTTGTTCGAATCATTAAGCACCTAGGTATCTGAGAATCTATAGTACCTAAGTAGCTCGGCAGTAAGGAAGAACAGCCTGACGAAACTTGCACATTAAGATATATAAGTACTTGTCATTGACATAAGTGTGTAGCCCATAAATAAAAAAGGTTATAAATCACTAGATAAGATATTTTAACAAACCTCATTGTGGTATTTTATCTCAGCCAATCAACTACCTAGTTAAAGATGCAAAGTTAAGCATAACCACTTTTTCGAAACTCATAAATAAAATACATTATAACTTCTAAAACTCACATTCATTTATCATCGAGACATTCATCATAATTAACATTCATCACTTTCAACAGTGCACAGATTAAATAAAAATAATGTCTATGCTTAAACAACGATTCGGTCCCATATAGGACACGAGGCAATCAAAAGTAAGGATATTTGAATACAATATTTTTCTTTAGTTTTAATTAGAATGAGACAAATTAAAACCAATAAAAAATTTAATTTCTACCTAATCAAGTTTTATAAACTCTTTTGACACACATGATTGACAGCTACAAACAATAATAAACAAAATATTATTTTTGGCTTGATATGGCTTTATGTTTTTTTAAAGTTAACATTTTATGTCGTAATTTCTGTCGCTAAAATATTACGATTTCATAATACTGTTTCATCACCTTAACCTGTTATTCTGTAATACACCTGATTGACACCTATACTATACGAATTTTAGTACACTGTGCGACAACCCTATTCTACCGACATGAGAATCTTATGCAAATGATCGGTATTAATGTCCCAAAAAAGTTGATTACACGCACGTTCAGTCGTCAAGCGCGCTCGCTTCTGCTTCACCAATCCCGATCAAATAAAATTTATATTTTTTAACGGACGACGTTTTTCAACTTTCACAACCGCAACGCACATTTGGCGGGAATGCACATTCATTTCGGGCGCTTGCTCAGCCAAATTGACAGTAGGTACCGGCCGCCATTTGCAAAACCAAAGCGGGCCAATCTGCTATTCGTTTCGTAGTTTAAATATTTCGGCAGATTGTCTAAAATTAAAATAAATATATGATCCTAGTTCAAATAAAGTATACCTAATCAATATGGGCTCTATTTCTATTTTCTATATTCTATTTGATATTATAACTATGGCAAATGTTTTATTTCGCTCAGATAAAACGTAGCCCAGGTAATTTTTTGGTACTTATATGTACTATGTAGTCCCCGAGATAAAAAAAATTAGCACTGATGTCAGCCTAATCATGACTAAAAGCCGTATAGCCGTATGGTTAAAAAACCATGATTGAGCAACTATAGACAGAAAAAACTTTATCAAATTAGGAAAAATTCTATAATACCGAGATCCAAGGCTTTTTACAATCGAACCGCCACAACAGAACCCCAAAACTATTTCGGACATCTAGTAGCATCTAATGAATGTTAATGTTAATCTCTCCGCAGACATTAAACTCGGATTCCCGTTCATGGCGGCAGCGTCTAATGTTTCTAAACTATCGCCTCGTTTGTAGGTCAGTGTCAATCAGCGGTGCCGGCCCGGCCCGCAACCGAACGGTAACGATTTCTATCGATCACCTTGTTAATTGCTACTGGTGATTTTCTGCGTGGAATGGAGGTTTTTGAGAAGCGATTTGATGCGATGCGTGACCTTGTGGAATTTATTGCAGAAACTATAGGCGATTTGTATAGTGTACCACACATATAACAACAGCTCATTAAAGTGCATTCGTATATTAGCAGTTTCTAGGTCCCAGTAAAAGACCTATGCCTAGTCATGGACCTACTGAATGTCACAATGCTTTGTAAATTAATAAAATTATAATATTTTTTTTGGACGAAGTCCATTGAATTCAGCATCACTGGGCAAACTCGACCAGGGTAGATACACCTTCTCTGATAGAACCAAGGAAACGCAACGGCGCAGCTGTTGAGCTGCTACATTTGTTGACGTCTGAGCCGTCAAGCCGACGACTTGAACTCTGATGATACGCAGTGCTAATGATGGTGTATCTAGGGTGCTTATTGCGCTGTTGTCCTTTATGCCTGTTCGCTAGGGAATTCACGAGTACCTTATGGATAAGACGGCAAAATCGGGGAGCGTGTTTTAGTCGGTAGGCGTCCGGCATCACCGCCCTTGCAACAATTGCGGCATTGCCGGCGATCCATACGGATGACGGATTTTCAACCTCCCCGTCAACAAAAAAAGGGGGAATTGGCGTGTAATTAATTAGTCCCGGCCCGGCCGTCAATGTACTAATGATATTTCATATGTTCTAAGTGCATAGGTCGACCGGTTACCAACTGGCAGACCGTTCTAACTGGCCGGCGTCGTAAATAAACAACCTACGTTTGAAAAAAAATCACATCTCTCTCTGTCTTTGTAAAGTAGAGCCTAAAGCAATGACGTAACTATAGAGTGGCAGAAATGCCAAAATGCCACGGGCCCCGCTCGTATAGGGGCCCCGGAAAACGGGGGACCCCCATACACTCTACCAATTGATTCAGCAGATGGAATTGCCACGGGCTTTAAACGGTATAGTTACGCCACTGGGCCAGACTCTCTATTAGTTTGTTTTCTGAACATGCTAGTGCCTGAATAGCTAAAAACGAATGTATGCTACAATAATAGATACTAAATAACTATGATATCTAACCAAGAAAGGCAATCCCAGTCACGTACCTAATACTATAAGCGTACAGTCATGTACAGAGAATACTAAGGTATGCAAATTAGCAGTAAAAGTTTACCTAAGTATTAATTATGATCAGTAATATAATTTTATAACTCATAAATTGGACAACATTGTTACATACGAGTACATAAATTAAAAAGAGCTTTTCTTAAAGAAAACTTTCCAGTTATGAATCTTATACATTAATTAGTGTGGCGGATAGATATTTACTTATTAACTATTAACTCCTACATTTTATTATAGAAGTGGAATCAGGGCGGTGGTTAAGGATGACCGTCTTAATTGCGAGTGGTCTTGGTTCAAATCTGATATACTCATGGGTATTTTAGTTGGTACTGATTTATAGTACTGTACCTTGGTAATGAGGATAGATAAGAATTAAGTGGTCATGTGCATATGTATATGGTTAATAATAATTGAATGACGTTCAAGCCCATTTCAGCCATTTCCAGCCCATTTCCCATTACCCTTGCCGGAACGTCCGTACCGGTCTGTTCCGACTTTCGGTACCTCGGGTCTCTCGTGCAAGGTGACGGCGGTATTGACAGGGATGTTAGGCATCGAATCAACTCAGGTTGGATGAAATGGCGGCAGGTCACTGCAACAACATGCGATTCACGGATGTCCTTAAAGATTAAGGGCAAAATCTACAGAACGATAATACGACCTGCCCTACTGTATGGATCGGAGTGTTGGGCCGTGAAGAAGACGGATGAAAGACGAGTGCATGCAGCGGAAATGAGAATGTTAAGGTGGATGTGTGGAGTGACGCGAATGGACAAGATAAGAAATACATATATAAGAGGAAGTATGAAAGTGGCACCAGTGGTAGATAAGATGAGAGGAAACCGTTTATCTTGGTATGGGCATGTGATGAGAAGAGAGGAAGAACACGTGACAAAGAGAGTGATGAGTATGAATGTTAGTGGATGGAGAGGAAGAGGAAGGCCAAATAAGAGATGGATGGATTGTGTGAAAGATGATATGAGAGAAATGGGAGTGGATAGCTTGATGACGGCTGACCGGGACGTATGGAAAATGAAGACATGCTGCGCCGACCCCAGATGAACTGGGAGAAGGGCAAGAGGATGATGAATTGAATGACGTTCAAATTCCGCTACTGGTGTTTATAGTAATTTTATGCATTCCATATATGTCAAACCTAGGATGAACCAGTTATTTATATTATACATACATGTATATTTGTATGTCTTTTGTCTACCTATCCTTAGTACAAGCATATACACTTAGTTTGAAGCAAAAAAAAATATGTGTCGGTGTGAATGATTTACTATTATTATTCATTCAAAATAATTAATAATCACATCCATAACAAATCATTGGTATAGATGGGTTTCTCAGTAATCAAGTAATTATATAAAACAAATAATGTTAATAGCAATATTAAAACGCGCATTATTTTCGTGTTATTACAAACACGACATGTTAACTAACTTTACTTAAACTAATGTTAATCTCCTATTAACAATTATTATTGTTACATAATTTAATTTAATACATTTTATTTGCTTGTAATCTTGACACGGTTCGAATTATTTATTGTTGTGATGGCGCTCCATCTTTTTGTTACCATTCAATATATAAATAAAAAAAGAGTAAGGGTTTTGTAGGCCATCATTATAATGATAGACAGACTTTTGCCAAATCTTTGTTATGTTATATGTGTTACGATATATATACAAAAGTACACACACGTTTATTAAAAATTACCTAAAAAATACTTATTAGATAACTCTAACCAAACTTTAATATAGCTTTGAATACGACAAACTCTGAATCGAAGAACTTTACGGTATGGAGGCTGTCCAAGTTCTGGTCATAGATTTTCCTCATAGTATTTCAGTACCTACCAAGGAAGAGTTTACCTAGGGATCTAATTATTTAATTGCTCATATAAAAAAATATCAAGCAAATTATCTCATAATATTAAAGAAGATATAGAAATCACCTAATTAACAAAATAGTCGTGTACCATTGCTGCTACATCGACTTGACCTTGAGCAACCTCAATACCTTTATCGGGGAAAATATGGCCGTGTTTATTGAAAACATAATGTTCTCAATTTGCCCGCTCACCGCATACATGTACACGCCAACACATCAATGAACCTAGCTCGTTACATACTGCGGTTTGTCCTATAAACAGTCCGCACTTTATCCTCCGATGTTTTTTTATTATTTTATCATCGCATTGAATTATTACAGGGCAATTTGCATAAACGATGTAGGCCGCATGAATAAAACATCAACTCGGTTTGGCTACGACACTGGCAACGCGCCATCTTGCCTTTCCGATTGTTGGCGCCAATTCCAGTCTGGTAAAATTCGAATTTTGAATCTGTGACATCAGAAAATTTTTAAGTGGACAAATTTAATTTCTTTTAAAAAAAAAACTGCGTTTCCAGCCATGTTAGCAGACCAATGCCTGAAATATATCAAAAAATTCCAAAAATAAATAAATATATTGTATGTATGTACATACTCATTTATTGGAATTAGATATTTAAGCTTTAATGCTATTTTATGTAATTGTAAGTGATATTCTTACAAAATGCTTATTTTTTAAATAGATACATATATACCTACGTAGATAATAATTTTTAAAGTACAAATCCTCACTTATTACAAAACATTCAATTTTACTTAAGAAGGTACATACAGTAAAACAAAACCTATTATTTTTTTAAGACATGTTCCACAAATGTATCTTTTTGAGTAAGGTCACTTAGTTCAAAGGGTGCGACGTACATACTTTATATCTATATTTCACAAAGCAAACTGAGGCATTTTTAATTACTAACCAACCTGAATGTTTTATTTGACATCTTGCCTCGGGTCGCACTCCTTCGGCCCACAAATTGCTTTATGACAACACCAAAGATAAATTACGGGGAATGGACAAAGAAAGAAAATACACGAAGGGTAAGGTAAAATAGAAGGATATGGTACTTATTTCTCCTTACGAGAGAAAAGGTGCGAAGATATTTAAAAATAAATTAGAAATGGCGTGCTATTAATGAAATCAACCGTAGCCAGTAGCTGATGCTGTTTAGAAAAAGCTACGGCCCGTTGTATGTCGATCTTTATTGTACCTTTTTTCGAATAACAAAATGCATATTATTATTTAATAGCACATCATCTTGACTGGCTCGATGGGGCAAAGAGTTGTGGGTTCGATCCCCACCCAAGACAAAAATTTGTGTGATGCATACCCTGTGTTTGTTCTGTGTCTAGGTGTTAATATCCAATATTTACTTAAATATATATTTGTAATACCACTGTTGATTCTAATATCCGTAACACAAGTGCTTAAGCTACTTAGATCGAAGTCAGATCAATGTATGTGATGTCGTCGGATATCTATTTATTTATTTATTTATCTGGCTAGATACTTTATTCTCTAATTTCTATGTGTTTTGTATCACTATGGTTGGAATTTCTAATTAGCCGTCTTTAATTCAGTTTTTCTTTGCAAAGTTCATTGATCTTTTATTTAACCCAGGAAACCATGATATACGAATGTATCTACTTATTGAAATTTTGTAGTATGTTTAATCGTTATAAAGCTCCATTACGAATGTAGACAAATGTGAACCATTCGAGAAGATTAATGTATCTGCGTGGATTATGGTCATAAAAGAGGAAGGTAATTAGTAACTTGTACCAATAAATACCCATGAAGGCGCCTTCTGATTACTGGTTAGTAGTTAAAACATTATTTAACATCTCATGTAGGTCCATAGCTAGTGACAAGTGGCCTTTGCAACGGCTCAAACTTTATTGGGTTACCAAATAGCATCGTATTTAATATCTATAAAATTACTTAGATTTTAGTATTTTTTTATGAACGCCGCATGTTAAATATAAATAGAAAACTGGCTAAGACTCGCTAATTACCATACTTACAGACTTTCTTTGCAGATATTATGCTCTTCAATACAAAAGTTAGCTCATCAAAATAATTCGTATTTGGAACGTAAACTAACACAATAATGGCGGCTGACGACAACCGGAAATGACGTCACTTACACGAAATGTCACGCAGTAGTCATCGAATTACTTGGCGGGACTTTAAAGGTGAACTGTTTCCGTTTCGCTACCGTATTTTTTGTTTTGTTTAATCATTACGTTACTTTTTAAATTACAATAAAACCTTTAATGATTCAAACGTAATAAAAATAAAATAAAGACATTAAAATGTATGTTATTTAATTATCCTAATAATTTATATTGATTTTTAATGGATAATTAATTTTATCGATGATTGCATTTCTAGAATTAATTTTAGATACAGTGTCTAAAATAAATATCTGCCCTTTTTTAATTATATTTGCTTTAATAAAAAAACAGTAACTATTATAACCAACAACTTGTTTTATAAAAACAACTGTCAGATATCAATAAGTAGTTTGGTAGGTACCGTCGATTTTTTAAATTAAATCAATGTTGTAGAAATACTTAAGTAAAAATACTTAATAATAAATAATTAAATTAATATTGTTTTCATTAATCCATTTTCATCAGATAAATAAAGTGTATTAGAATTTTAAACGTATCCAGTGCCATTAATGCTTCTAAAAATATTGTTTAATTTTCATTTATCTTAGACATTCTTAAAACGGTTATATTCCTAAAAGTACAACTTATCCATAAAAAAAAGACACTAAATTGAATCATCAAGCCACCGGAAGTCATAAGTGAGCCGTTTTCCGCTATTCCTGACCTGCGACCAAATTGTTTATTTTTTATAAAATTTTGGCGCCATATAATTTAACTATAACATTATGGTATCTAATGTCGGCCGTAGACAAATTGCGGTTAATTGCGGGTATCTAAACTTTTTACTCCGGTCAGCTAGAAAAAAGTTTTAAGCACCGAAATTACCTCTTAGCTGCGGTTGTTAAAACTCGGGCCGTGATCGCACTACTTCTATTCTCAATTCTTAGTTGTATATATTTTTTTAAAGTTCACAATTGTTGTTGAATAGCGGTAACGTGAATGTTTTTTTTATAACTATTGCAAAAAGATAAATCTGAATTAGGAAGAATGAACATTTGATAAAAATAATTCAGAAATATTTTTTAAAGAAAACTTTTATTTATATAATGCTTATGTCGGGTCCTCGAGCATGTTCTAAAGTTAAGCAAACATAATATGGAATATATAATAAAGAAGTAAATGATGTTCTGACTGTAAAACAATTCTATATCACACATATCTACTATTTTACAATGTACTTCTCGGATGAAACATTTTATTAAAGGCCGTTCACTCAAGAATATACATTCTTACAGAATTTGTAGCTAAAGATTGTATTGCAAATGCGGTATATTTTACAATCGTGACATTTATCAACGCATCAATCCTTATTTCACTTGACACTACTATGCATACTGTAATTAACGTCCAGCGGTTATTTTGTTTATTCGCTATAACCAGATAAATAGAGTAGAAATAGATGAGACGTGCTTAAAATTCATGAGCCTTCAAACGGCCCGCGGACCGTCCTAGCGTTTACGGCTCAACAAACATTGTATTTTATGTTCTGCGCAGTAAAGTAACAATTGCCTTCTAAAACAACTGAGGAGGGGTACAGCGATGCGCCTATTGTAATATTTACTCCAGCGGGCCTCAGGTTTGACACTGATTCCTATGTTGCGTGTAGTCTAACCGCAGTATCGAATTTGCAAATAAATAATGCAAGATTTCGACTAACTGTAAAGTCAAGCAGTCGGCCTAAGGGCTGGGGGTCGATGTGCACAGCTGTGTTGTTAAAATTTTTAGATACTAGGTATTTTAAGCATAGATCAGAATGTCATTGCTATGGCGTCACAGTAGAAGCACGTAATGACTGAATCCTCAGTGAGAGCAAGCTTCTGCGGCAGCATAACGCCTAGCTTCATGGTCGCCGGTTAATTGAAATCTTACTTATATTCTTTTGCTTACTTAACGACAAAACATGGCTAAAGTTATGCAGACTAGACTAGATGACAAACAGTTTAAAATTTCTAGAGAATGAACAGTTCAGTAGAACTGAATAAAATTGAAGCCAGCATGACGAGACTAAGAATAATTCATTAAACAAGTAATTTCTGACAAATAGCATAATGTCTTTGGAAAAGCACTTTGCCGCACTGCTCTTGACATCAATGCTTGTTCGCGGTATCAAAATCAGAGTAATACAATACAAATAAAGTTCACGTCAAGAAAATTGTACTTTAAAAAAAGCACATGTTGCCTCAAATGTACTCTTTGTTTTAAGGTCATTTTATACGATAGCAAACAACAAGGCTTACCTAAAGAAGTCGTTCCTGCAGAACAGCTTGTTGTCCCGTGAGTAGCACTTGTCGGCGAGCGGCGCGCGGCAGTCAGCACAGCGCACGCACGCCGCGTGCCACGCGCGCTCCAGCACGTGCAGCAGGAACTTGTCCAGGATCGGCTTCTCGCAGCCGGCGCACGCCATTGCGCCGCCTGCTTCGCCACGTCCTGTGCAAAGGACAATTTTTAAAACATACAGAACTGTTTAAAGGACAACGCTTAAAACGTACAGGACTGTATAAAGGATCAAGTTTAAAACTTGTAACTTGCTTTCTAAGAAATCAAAGGCCGTGGGTTCGATTCCCGCTAGGAACAAAGTAATAAGACACTAATTTGGTTGTTGGTTCCTCTACTAAAGCGTCTCTCAAAGAGGGGTACGCGAACCCCTAGGGGTTCGCCATTCGATCATAGGGAGTTCGCGAGAAGATTTACGTAATGTGATATGAACGAATGACCCGAACGAGACGCTTTGGCGCGCTACTGAACGTACTGTCTGATCTGAACCTAATCTGAGTCTAGCGGCGAGGCTAGCGGTTCACCGTCCTCTAGAGTGTTAAAAAGGGGTACGTGGACCCATAAGTTTGAGAAGCCCTGCTCTATTAGATACAGACTTTGGTCTGTTGTAAAAATGACTAGCTTCTACGACCAAGTAAGAAATAGGACTTCACACAAACATTTATAATTAATCTAGGACATCCATCTGATATGGGAGCTATTTAAGTTTCCAATTGGACAGTATTACTTAGTACTGTAAACATAAAAAATAAACAAGACAAAATTTAACTTAATAATAAAGATACACAGACATAATATTAGAAACATAAAACATCAATCATTTAGTGCTGATTACTTGAAACGCAATAAATTATACAATTCGCATTTTTTTAAACTAAACCCATTTATATATTTTATTACTTTAGATCCATAAACTGCTTCACCGATACCTTTATAGCAATTCCTAGAATCTAGCTCCAATATATAAGTTTAAAGGCCTACATAACTTGATATATCGGGCCGCGCCTTAAGCCTTACAATAACAAAAGTAAAGTAAATGCTATGTCTATCTATTAAATACTAGCTGTGCCAGCGGTGTCACCCGCGTTTATGGTTAATTTTATAAAGACTATTTCCATCATACATGATTTCTATGTAACTTTAACCATTAAGGCTGCACACGCGACGGAAGCTTAAAAAATGGAGTAACTCCCGTTTTCCCAACATTTCCCTTTACTACTCTGCTCCTATTGATTGTAGCGTGATGAAAAGTATACTATGACCTGCCCAGGAGTATGAAGAATAATTGTACCAAGTTTCGTTAAAATCCGTCGAGTAGTTTTTGTTTCTATAAGGAACATACAGACAGACAGACAGACAGACAAAAATTTTACTGATTGCATTTTAGGCATCAGTATAGATCACTAATCACCCCTGATAGTTATTTTGAAAATATATTTCATGTACAGAATTGACCTCTCTACAGATTTATTATAAGTATAGATATATTATATTGCTGTTGTTTTTGTAAATGTTTTTATAATATGTAATTTTTTATTAGGCCGCTGCGCACGGCCGTGCTCTCACACATGAAGGTATCTACGGAAGACCAGCATCGTGGCGCAACTAGGCTGCCCGACACATGCTGAGTAGATGCCTTTTTAGTGTCACTTAAGTACTTGTGTTTACATAACAATACCTTAAAAATTTTGTAACATTTTGTGTCACTAAATAAATTATTCTTTCTTACAAGAATAAACAGGAGCGGTGGTAGCTCAATGGTAAGGCCACGCGCCTCTTAACCGAGGAGTGCGGGTTCAAACCCGGGCATGTACCTCTAGATTTTAAAAAATCTATGTACATATTTATACCACTAGCTCGACGGTGAGGGAAAACATCGTGATGAAACCTGCAAATTCAAACAACTTTGAATTTGTAACCATGATCCAAAAATTGTCCCCTATTGGTTACGAAGGTCAGATCGGCAGTCGCTTCAATGTAATTACCAGACTCGCTAAATCCTGGATCATGGTCTAAGCGGACCCCGTCTAAGCACGGGACATAACGCTAGGAAGATGATTACAAGAATAAACATCTGGCTTGTAATTGTTTAACCGTTGATACGGCGGATAATTCCCTCGCGGGTGAGGCGGCAAGCAGTTGAAACATTAGACGGGTTAACAGTTACAGTTTATAAGGTAGATAGCTAGTATTTTAATTTCCTTACAGACCAATATAGTTTTTCTAATTCTCAGGCAACCAACAATTATGTGTTGATAATTGCGGAGTATCGAGACTAAGGTTCATAGGCACCAACCCTTCATATAGGTAATGTGAGTAGTACACAGCATGTACAATACCTCATTTCATCATAAAGTCGGTAGGAATGAACAGCTAGAACATAATGGGATTGAGTTTTACGACCGATAAAGCGTGGGTTGAATAAAGTTTTATTAGCATATGTTATTACCGGACGTCGGCAACGAATGCAAGTGAACACAGCCTTAGTTCAATGCGCATGCACAGCACATAACTCTTGAATGTACATACATATCATCACGCAAGTAATCCCCGAAGGGGTAGGCAAAGTCAAAGCAAGCCTCATTCAGCCAAAAACAAAACTAGGCTGGGTTAGGTGGCTTATTTTCAAGTCTCAGACCAACATGCCAGTCTTAAATTTTTAACCAAAAATATAACTTCAAGGCCTGATGGTATCAACGCCTTTGCAGACTTTTATTAACGGCCACTACCGATATGCACTAGAGCTACATCTAAAGACCTCAATTCTGCATTTACAAATGATTACTAATCTTACAGTTGTCAAGTTTGACATTTCTCCAATACCAAAGCTGTCAAAGTCATCACAACATCACTGATTAATCGTCATGATACAGATGCGATTTATAGAATTGGTGTAAAGTATTTTTGTCGGTGAGGAATAGTCCTCCGAAAAAGGATGACAGTATTCCTCAACAATATTGTAGGGAAATGATGAATCATAAATATCACAATTGTATATCTCTAGACAGATCAGGTCATCAACATAATATGCCACTGTACATTAAAATCTTAGTATATGTTGTGATTTAACAGTTAGTTTAAAATGACTACTTACTATTCTTATATATAATACGTACAGAAACTTAAGAAACTTCCTCCATATCTACCTATTTTGTCTAATCCTTTATTGGCATTATTTTCTGATATATCTCGGTCGTATATCTATGAGATTTGGTATATATATTTATTATGGGTATATAATGTATTTACTTATCACTTAGTTTTATTTGATCGAACGGAAATTTGACATAGCTGTGCTCAAGGGGCTACTTTAATATCGAATTTCCTCCTGCTAAGTCGAGCACCATTAGAAGGCATACTTATAATTTTTGATCAGATGAGATACAACATTCCATTTCATTTATGTTGACAATTTAACAAGAATCCTTTGATTAATACGTTTTTTACGCCTGCACATCAATCACGGTGCACTAAACGCAAAAAGTAGGTATATTCAGACAGAGCGACACCAATAAAGTATTAAAGCGCACTATAAAAATTCTAACAGATTTATTCAAACATCAATTTTATATTGGCCGAAAAATTTTGACACCTCACAAGCGTGCGCCTTTTAAAAAAAAGTCCGTATGTCAACTGAAACCTTTTTAACAATTCGACTTGTTTTTTGGTCGTCGCGCGCGTTTTGAGTTTGTGACATTTATTGGCTAAATTTATGAAGGTCGCCGCGGCGGTTTAAGTTTAATATTCTTTATTCAAATCAGAATGTCCGATTGGTCGCGCGCCATTGCAGAGTGCGTTCTGAAATCGGCCTGTGACGGCGATTTACTGCGGTTGTGGGCATGCAGTGGTGCGTGTGATTTTTTTAACTCAACCGCTGTCACGGTGTTTAGGGCTGTGGATTTTCTGGATAAATATAATGAGCTGACAGTAGTGACTCTTTTATACCGCGTCAGGCAAAGGCAGATCAGGAATGTGCAAAAATTTGCAACCCGCCGGCTCCTTTTGATATTATTCTTCGAGAATCATAATTTATACTTTTTTAGAAAGGAACATGTAGCAAAAAAATATATATTTTCATAAAAAAAATATTTTTGTTTATTCTACCACTATTTTGACGGCCTTATAAACGAACCTTTTTTGTTTTACGGATATTATAAATCTAGTTTAATGAGTACATACTATTATGTTTGCTTTGTTTTTATATATGACATATTATCACTTTGTTTTGTATTTTATTTATTACTGAGAATACTGCCCCATTTGTGTGAATATTCAATTTAGTTGCAAATCAGACATTGTGTGCAAACGAACAAAACGATTTTCAATCAAGTTCATTGCTACTACCACACTGCACTACTGAACATTTGTTACAAGTTAATATTTAATAATACCTACGTTATGCGCATATATTTGTTACAACTATTATTTTATTACAAAATTAGATATTGTTTATGTAAACAATATGTATCTAATAGTACATTGCCGGGTTTGTGATATGTAGATTCATTAAGTACGTACAGGACCGTCTTTAACTTATTGGTGGCCCTGGGCACATAACGTAATTATTATGTTTTTCACTAATAAATATCGGCGATCCATTACTAGGAGCTATGGGGCCCTCTCGATCGAGGGGCTTGGGCACGTGCCCAGTGGGAAAGATAGGCCTGTATACGTATAATACTAAATTACTATAATGCATGCAAAGCATCACGCCAGCAATCCCCCCGTACGCAGCGTCCAAGGAGCGATAAACTCCTTGAACTACAGTTAGCCAAAACCAAATTGATTTGGATTAGCTGGAAAATTAAGATAAAGTAGTGGCAAGTGTCTAGCTCATCGCCCACACAGTTACGTTAATATTACTATGAATGACGTTTAGATACAAACGGTATATTCCATTCAACTTGCCCACTCATTTACTAGTCAAGGATCATTTGTACAGGTTTACATTAAGCATTTCTTATTTTTTACTGCCCCTAAAAACGATTACGAATTAACTGTTTTCTAAAAAATAATCGCTAAAAAGGTGTTTCTTCAAAAGAGCTTATGGAAAGCCACCTTGTAGTGGACTGATACACACAAAATATTTCTAATCCGACCGGCGGACTTAAGCCGGCTTAGAATAAGTTGTTCTACTTTAATCCCATTTCTTGTTTACACTTGTCACCTCATCACGGACGTAGAAACGTCGCCGACTTAATAATAACGTCATTCAAATATACATATTCACACAAAATTATGTGAATACATTTAAAAGTTTAATAACATTCTGGTTTCATAAGTCGTAAGTGTTTGTGGATTGTATATTTGTCTATGTTTTCTAACAATCAATGTTTAAAGAACACAATTCAAAGTAGAGACATTAAAATCTAAAAACTAACATTTGATGGAATTCTAATTAAATATCAATAAAGAAGCTGAACATAATTAAGTCAAAAAGAAAGCATTGTCAACATGATATTGTCAACCGGAAAATAATCTTCGCAGGAATAAAAAAAAAAATTGCAAGCTGCATTTAAAAATTCTTAATTAATAAATCAATAACTTATATACAACGTATATAAACGTCGGTATTACTAATAAAAATATACCAACTGTACGCATATCGTTATAAGTACACTAGCAAGACGCAACAAACTCTGCCGCGCTAACAGTAAGAGCAGTAAGTCGATTTTTTTCAAAAATGAGTTAAGTACATATCCTGGATCGCCACGCAATGCTCTATAATCTGGTCTTTGTCATGTTTTTCTAGCTTTATTGTAACCTAAAAAAAACATTGAGCTTGCAGCAGTAAGTCAATGCAATTGTTTCTTTTTTCTTAGCATAAAAGCAGGAAGTATACTTACTGTACGGTAATTAGTGTACCTCCAATATCTTAATTCTAATTCACTTATAATAAAAACAGTAAGTGAACATACTGTTGAGTAAATGAGCTTAACCAAAAACTTTTAACTATTGGATACTTAGAATGACAGCAGTAATCACACTCACTGCTTTTATGTCAACCATATTTTGCAAACTGATTTACCTAATGTCTAAGTATATAAGCAGTAGTCCCACGTACTTAAGTTCCACGTAGCTCAAATATAAGCTCAACCATAATGAGGAAGATGAACAGTGTTTGGAGTTTAGTAACTCCAACAATTTTTAAACATCAAATGTTACCGGAATTTTAAAAAAGCTGTCTCTTAGAAGAATACCAAAGTTTACCAAAGATGAGATTTTAAACAAACTGTTGACGTTAATGCCAGATAACAGAAAAGGGTTTTATTTAAACTTGCCGGTGTCAGAACACGTTACTAACATCGAATACTTAGTTTTTGTTTGTAATAGTGTTTTTATTATACTGCTAGACGGAAGGGCAATACTAGAAACGTTCCTTTAGAATAAGTATAACTCTTTTGTGATTTTATTATAATGTGTCTTTGATCTCAAATTGTGTTCACGTGATTTTACTTTGTAAGTATTTTATTAGGATAAATAATAATTAATCCTAAATTTTTGAATTAAGAATAATGCTAAAACTAGCCAACTTTGATATGTTTTTCTTGAATTGTTAATATAAAACTTGATATTACTGATTTTATAGAAGACTGATTAAATAATCCTATTTTAGAAATTGGTACAGGATTAGGTATCTTTTGCTCTAAGTATTGCAGAAAATATTCTTAGTTTATTGTGTCTGTTATTTTGATAAGAAGTTTTGAACAGTCAAAATTTTGATTATTCTAAATAAACATTACTCTTTCATTTATTACTCATCGCTACCAATTAAACTAGTACAAGCACTTATTAACTCAATCAGTTTTACTTCATATCAAAAATATATAATAAATAAATGGATTAATGTATAAATATAGTAAGTTTAATACATAAAACCAAAAGCATACCGCTTGAGAAATTAAATGATGTTCACTTTTCAAAACCTTGTAGAAAAAAACCTATACATTATTTACTATATTTGAAGGTAGGTATAGATTGCTCACTATATGATCTTCTAAATTGTATATAATTATTTATACTATTTAGCTTACATCTTAGTTTTTTTTTATCCCAAAGTGATACGTACTTTCATATAAAATATCGATATCGTATGTATGGAATACTTAGCATTACAACAGTAACTAGGGTACTTACTGCAGTTATTCTAAGTTTTCAGTTTAAATTTATTTAACTCGTACTAGATATAATAGGAGTTTTCGTCAATTAAATGTGTTATAATAAATAAAAAGCAATTATTAAGTATGTATCATGAAAGAACTCTATTTAAGCTACATAGTGAAAAAAACAGACCTATTAAAACTTCTAAGCTAAGGAAGTAGTAAGCAAAATTTTAATCAAAATCTTTAACCGCCATTTTCTCAACTTGGTAATTTTTGACTTACTGCTCTTACTGTTAGCGCGGCAGAACTGTTAAGATAAAATGTAAAGAGTCTACAGTTTAACTCTCGATTTTCCCACACGTCTGGAATAGTGCGGTCAGAAAGCGATTAAAATGCGTTTCGACGTAAAAAAATCCTGTCTATTTGTCATCCAATTACAAGTAAACCGCTAAAACTGTTTGCACGCACGTCTAGGATCCGGGCGGGCTAATAAGCTAATAACAAAGCTGCACTTATTAACTCACCGCAAGACAGGTGTAGAGTTCAACTTTGTTGCCTTTTTATACAGTTCGAGTTGGAAAATATTGCACAAGCCATAAAACGCTTAAGTACCAATCCAGATGTTTCAGTTATTGAGATTTGAAGAACTTTGCATTTTTTATATACCTAGTATAAGAAGTATTATGTCTATAACATCATAAAATATTGGGTGTTTTAATTTATTACGAAAGTTACATTAAATAATTAACCAAGAAGAGAAAATCTGATCGTGCATAGGTACATCAATTTAAAATTGGCTGATTTAAATAATCATGATTATAAATATTTTAAAATCGTGTTCTCAATCAAGTAAATATTATATAAATGTTTTATTATAACTTGGAATAGGCTCAAAAAAATGAATTTAAAAAAAAGTATTTTCATTAGCAATTATGCTCACTTTATCAACTTAAGTTATTTAGTCAAGAAACAGTACAAGACGTCGCATAAAAACAGGTGTTATACTTATATAAACGTAAGGTACTGTGCGCTTTTGTATAGACATACAGTTTGTAAACGGCATACATATTAGCGACTATTAAAATTTGCATCTGTCAAAGACAATGACATCTGCTTTAAGGCTAATAACTCGTTTCTTCTTGGGTACCTAATGTAAAGATACTTCATAATATATTCACATCAGGAATTATTTAGTATAATTTACTTTGAGCACAATATTTTAATATTATAAGCTAAATTTTGTACCTACCTATGAGACTGTGTATGTACTTTCCGCTATTTTAAGCATAATATGTTTTTTGTTATTCCACATGTTATATAAAATGCAATATGTTGCAAAAAAGTATAAAAAATTATTAAACTATTTTGCTTTTACTAAAAAGTTTTAATTGTTTTCTAGTGATTTTTTCATTAACATTATTTGCAAAGATATTCAGATTTCCAAAATCTCCTGGGCACGCGTCTAAATGGGTAATTCCTCCTTTTAAAATTCATTGTTTACCGAGACCATTGAGCGAAAGACAAAGGCGTCAAACGGTTGAGTTTTTTAACTGATTATAATAAAAGCTGACTCTTAAAACGCTAAACTTCTGTTTACCTGTTTCTTCAACTTTGTTTTTTGTCATTTCTTTATGATGCGTCGCTTTTTTACAGTGTGGTCACCTACTTCAAGTAATCTTTTTTAGCTTTGTTCGAAATAGCACATATTTTAAGATCACTCGACATTTACTAATGGTGTAAGGTGAGCGGTTTTTTTATAAATAGGTTAGTGGTTTACGGAATAGCTGTGTAAAGATAGCTTTGCTTAGCAAGTCAAGGTGACTAGTGTTACAGTGTGCATTAAGTTTCTTAATGTATAGGCTACAAGTAAGCCACTTGTGACATATCACAAATTTCCTTATGACCTTCAACTAAATTCAACTAATGGCTGAAAACGGTTAAAGAAACTTGCTGCTTCTTCGACTCTACCTACTCTTTTAAGTATTTTGGGCTGTAGAAATATATATATATACCTAGTAATATCTACTTAGTCACATATTATATAATCTGTACATTGAAATCTGTATATTCAATCTGGATTGAAAAGAGTACCTAACTACCAAGTTTCTTGCCGGTTTCTTCTCGGTAGATGCGACATTCCGAACCGGTGGTAGATTCAAATTGTTCTATTTTGTACCTATTACTGGACGATTTACAAGTGATTTTTTGAGACCTACGTAAATAAAGATATTTTGAGTTGAGTTATTTCCTAAATCGTATTAACATCTACAGAAAAACCTCAGTACACGGGATATTTTCTTGAATTTTACTTATTCTGGTCGTAACATATAAAGACTACAGTGAAACTCTAGACATATCTTATAAATACATACACCCCTTAATCCCCGAATGGATAGGTAGAGCCTATGGAGTGACAAGCTTCTCAAACCACATTTAGTCAAAAATATATTTTTTTATTGGGTTAGGTGTACTTATAAAAACGTATACAAGTACTTTTAATGCAATCTTGTCAATTATATCGTTGCATACTATTAAAACAAACAATATGTAAGTATAACATGGTATAAAATAATTATGGGATTTTAACAGCAAATTCAAATTGAGTAGTTATTTTGTTTCGGGATCCCATCTTTCACATAATTCATTTTCCGTTTTTATTCCCAGAAATATAATTCCTTGTCTTTTATAGTAATAACTATAAGTATAATGTCCTTGCGTAATTGTTCTTTTCACTTTTTTGTGTAGTACGTTTTTATACTTTATAATTTATGTTAAAACATCATGCTCCTTAGATTTCAATTACTTCTTACATGTGTTTAAATATTTAATCAATTGACATAGTAATACAATTAAAGAAACTTTATCATACTTTACTACATCTCTACATAGAGTAATTCTTCCATATCATTGATATTTACCCGATTTTAATAATGAATGTGACTAATATGTAATAAACCTACTTAATTATACTTTATTGTTGTATTCGTTTTTTATCGGTATTTCAATATTGCAAATAGATATTTTTCTTCAGCTTTTTGATTAATTAAGCTTAAAATTATATTTTAATATGTATAGACACAATATATTTTTATTTCCATAGCAAATTTTTTAGTAGTCCTATTTGATAACAAATCATCTGTTTAATAATGAACTTCGAAATTGAGAATAATACAGCTATTATATTTTAATTAATATGTTAGCTCTACATTTCAATGCAAACATATATAATGCATACATGCATTTTATTAACATCTTTAAAATCATATGTTTTAGTAAATTTAAATAACAAATTATATAGACTGATGATGTCAGGTATTATCTATGTAACTAGTGGCTCTACATTAGCAAAATGTAGGCCTATTTGATATTGTGTAAATAGAGGTAATAGTTTATAGTAGAAATGTAATATGTAGGTATTGTTTTACGTTGTGTTTAATTCTTAAAGAGTTCATATGTAGTAATGTGGTTAAGTTGTGAGATAAAACAAATTTCTTTTGTACTTAAGGCGACTGTACCGTCTCTTACAAAGTTATTTTGCAATGTTATATCGAAATAATTTTATTTCTTATTGAAAGCTTTATACATTTGATAGTCCATTTCCCGCATCCATGCAAATGATTCACAAAATTATAGATAAGAAGATAAAAAAAACAAAAACAATATATAACCTCCATAGGTCCGCATCGTCAAGCACATACACGTGAAACAGTCTACAACCACAGGACACTAACTTTTACCAATGTGGTGCTGATGGAAGGGGGCATGTGCCCCCCGACCCGCGGCAAGGAAACCCGCCACTTCGGCACCTCTACACGCCACTACACTTGACACAACGCGCTCGCGCGACGACACCACCTCACCGCGCGGCGGGTGAACGCGTACTGCCTAAAAACCGTGCACTTTTCACACGCCACCGCACGTTAGACTGCAAGGGCTATACACGAGGTCTGCACAAGCGAGCGAGACGGAAAGAGTAGCGTACGGAAACGGGCGTGGCTCTACCGAGCAGCCACTCGCGCGCGAGGGGTGGCGCCGCAGACGCGTTTTTCTTCATCTTTTTTCGTGCGTGTTTCTGTGCGGTAGTGGGATTTCATTTTGTGGGACACGTGCGGTGTTCGCAGTAAATTTAAATTGGCTTGCCGGTAGAGCGGGTGGTAGCTGAACATAATTATAGAGCCTGGATTTTTCGGTTGCGTCTCTAGGCTGGCCGGGTGTCTTATTTTATGGTTTGGCTCGGAGTTGTTTTGACTGGGGGCGTGTGCTGGCTATGTTTATGTAGAGTCCGCCTTCGAGACGTGCGTTATTCTTGCCTTTTCGTTTTCTTTACGGCTGTGATAAGAACGGTGGTTCGAAGCTAGAATTTGCGTTTGCGGGTACATAATTACTTTTATGAGCAGATTTCGAATGGGTTCATCTGCTCAGACTCGTATCAACACAATGCTATTATCTTACGCAATTAGAGATGGTTGTATGATCAGGCATTTTGGGTCCATTGCATAAATACTGTATACCTACATGTCTGTTTTCTGCCTATTTGGAATAATACTAATTTCAGTCCAAAATGACTTTTCTGTCCCTTCCCATTACTATATCCAATAATTTTACACGCCACAGACATGTTCGATATCTGTACAGGTACACTGAAAAATGATTTATATGTAGGTATATAGAACTTTACATGTCTTTATATAATTTACGAAAACACGCCCTACAAATTACTTTCTGTTTGACTATAATTTGTATCACAAAATATACGTACAACATACAGTTGCCTACGTTTATTGTTTTGTTTACGCTCTACATATACGTAGGCAGTAGGTAGGCAGTAGGTAGGCAGTAGGTAGGCAGTAGGTAGGTAACTTAGTAATGTGATTAAATGTCAGATTTACTTAAGTCGATATTTATTATTTTAAATATCTAAATAAAGCATGCTGAAGTCATTCACTAGAAAAGGAGTAATACTTATAAATATATAGGTATTATAGAGCCTTCACAGTCTCACTTCACAGCTTAGTCGTTAGAGAGAATGGGCTTTTAAGAGTTCGCATGACAATATTCTAATTTTACAATTCAAAAACCTAATGTTCAAATCTAAGCTTAGATTTATACTCTTAGCTTGAAGGATAATGTCGGGTAAGGTAAAACTGGCACTTTAAAATCCCATGATCTAACCAACTAGGCACCAAATGTGTGCTTGCTTCTTCCTTCTTATCATAAGAGAGTCAAAATCAAGGAATTATGGTCTACCTACTACTCTATTTGAGTATATTAGGTAATTCTTGAATTTTCAATATAAAACAAATATAAATTTGTCAAACAGCAAAAAAAACTAACGTTTGCAACTACTTCGTATGGCGATTTCTCAAAGCGTCACTATGAAAAGCATATTTGTTTTTAAACTAACTGACCGTTCCAAAATTCAAAATGGCAAAATCATCCTTCAACTTCAAAGAAGCTTTATTGAGCTACTGGGCTATCAATTACATACTGACAGTAGAGTTACTTTTCTAATGTTAATTAACTGTTATTAAGAATAGCTATGCCCGCAGTTTCAACCGCGTTTTCCTTTCTCGATAAATGTAGATAGTCCATTTATCGAGAAAGGAACAAAACGCGGTTGAAACTGCGGGCAGAACACAGAATACCTACATTTTTCAAATCGGCCCAGTAGATCCTGAGATAAGCGCGTTCGAGGAAACAAACTAACAAACTCCTCAACTTTATAATATTAGTAAGTATAGTAAATATAAATATGTACAATAAATATTAATCAGCATTGTATATGTAACAATACTTTATGATAAAAATACATTATCTTACCTAATAATTAATGTAGTGTATAAAGTCAGTAATTTAGACTAAAATCCAAATTTTTGCGTCGAGCGACTATTTAAATAAATAAATAATAAATAAATTCTCCAGACAGACACACCAATCCCCTAGTTCCAAACTAAGCTTATGCTTGTACTATGGATACTAGGCGAACGGACGTTTATAAACATCCATGACTCGAGTACCTACAAATGTCCATGTTCATCACACGAAACATTTGCCCCTAGCGGGATTCGAACCCGCGACCCTCAGTATCGTGGCCAAGGTCTCTAACCACTTGACCAACGAGCCAGTCCGACTAAAAACATTTGCAAATCCTAAGTAACTACGTACCTAATCCTGAATGACTAACTAAGTTTTTATAACTCTCGTCTCACGATACTGAAGACCGAAGAATATTGCAACATCTTATTGCAACAAAATTACAAAAAAAAAGCTGAAGGCGAATGTAAAAGTGTGATTTTAAATGGATGACGACTCAGCGACTCAGTAGTTAGTACAATCGAGGTCCAATTGCAAAATCAAGTAACGCTCACATCAAAATGGATGGATAATCAAAATAAAATCATTATCGATTAATCATGACTGACTCGATGGCGCATTCGGCAGTGACCCTGCCCCATGCACCAAGAGTTTTGGGTTCGATCCCCATCCAGGACAAACATTTGTGTCATGAATACTTGGGTTTGTTCTGTGTCCGAGTGTTATTATCCAATATTTAAGTATATATTTGTAATACCACTGTTGATTCTGATATCCGTAACACAAGTGCTTAAGCTACTTACTTACCTCGGAGTCAGATCAATGTAGGTATATATGATATAGACGGATATATTTATATTTAATATTATATGTATTATTGGGGTGGGTTAATTTCCCATTAGAGATACGTTCGGTTAGCCTTTCCCGAAATTTCTATCGGATAAGCGCACGTTTGAAGCCAGATAGCGAAGATAATAAATACTAAGTATTCTTATGTATAAAAACTCTATCTATATGTATAGAAAAGTCGATTCGATCTCACATCCACTGATTTATCCCACAGCACTCAGACTAATCCCTTAGTCTTTATAAGCTAACATTTTAGACAGAGGTTTGATTTACGATATAAACCAACACACAAGAACATCCGAAATGTGAAAGGGGTAGATAAGGGCCAGTGTTTTGTGATTCTACTACTTTATATAAGTAGTTATCTAATATTTAATAATTAATAAATAATAATAATAAATTCTCCAGACTGACACACCAATTCCCTAGTTCCAAACTAAGCTTATACTTGTGCTATGTATACTAGGTGAACGGATAGACATACTTAAATACGTTTATAAACATCCATAACTCGAGTAAAAATGTCATGTCCAGTACAAATGGGATTCGAACTCGCGACCCTTGGTTTCGTGGCCAGGGTCTCTGACCACTCGACCAACGGGCCAGTCAATCATAGTCAGTCAGTAATTACCCTCATCCGTTGTTAATATAAAGATTCGTTGTCAAATAGATAACAAACTGGATTAAAGTATCAAGCAAATTGCTCAATTAGAATAATGTTTACCTAATTCATGACAATGACAAATTAAATCAACTTAAATTCAGATGTTTTGTTTATTCGTACTTCGTAGCGCCTGTGTGTGATGCCTACGAAACGCTAAGTTATTTTAATAATCGCTGGCATGTTGTCCGGAACCCCTATGATGCATGTAGCGGACGTGATAATATGTATGTATGTGTGTATGTATGAATGTGCCAACTGTGTTCCTTGCCTAGCACGTCGTAAAATGCGAATAATGGTATATCGGGTTTTGAGTGTGTGGTTGTGTAGGCGACGAGCTAGCGACTTGTCACTACTTTTTCACAATTTTTTCATCTAACCCAGGTCAGTTTTAATTTTTTCTGAATGTGGTTAAAGGGGCATGCTGCTCCTTTAACTTTGCCTATCCTTTTGGGGATTACGGGCGTTATGATATGTATGTATGTATGTATATGGAAGAGCTATTTAAAAAGGCACAAGCATCTCATAATCGAATTTATAGAAAGCTAAAAAAGCTCAAATTGCATATCTACCAACACTCGCATTATTCTTGCCATAGCAGCTTTACAATCGCTTCTCCAGTGAATATCGTACGTGCTGTCTTCCTCGCGTTTTGTCCCATTTCTTGTTCACTTCATCATAATGCTGCAGTAATTTGGTTAACTGGTCGCCTGTGACGAAGATTGCTTGCAATTGATTTCACTATTGTGTTTGCTACTAAATAGCCAAAAAAGGAATACAAAAAATATGTCAATTACCCTTTAATCGTGATGCAGAATCAGTGCAATGTAAGAAATGTTTGACAAAAAAATTCTGTGCATCGAGCAAATTCGTGGAATACATAATATCGAACACCGAAACACGCTATAATTGAGGAAAAAAAAACTTCAAATTTCCGAAGGAATTGAGCATTTCTACCTTTTTTTGAGTATGTTTAAATTGACTTATGCATACCACTCTTAAACCACCACTCCAGAACTTCATCAATAGAAGCCATCCCAAGGTTAAATATCAGCCTGCCACTCATCACTCTGTTCACATTAACAAGGGTTCAACAAGAAAATTTAAATATGTTTTAAGCCATAGAGCACCTTTTCGTATGATTTATTATTAAATATCAGACTAATCACATACATTGATTTGTTATATTTTGTTGATATTTTGACAAGCTCGATAGCACATTCGGTAGTGAGCCTGCCCCATGCTCCAAGAGTTGTGGGTTCGATCCCCACCCAGGACAAACATTCGGATGATGAATAAGTACTTGTGTTTGTTCTGGGTCTGGGTGTTAAAATCCATTATTTAAGTATATATGTATTTGTAATACCACTGTTGTATTACAAATTTATACTAAGATTGAAAATTGTAAAAAAGTAGTGACAAGTGGCTAGCTTGTCGCCTACACAATCACATACTCAAAACCCGATATACCATTAGTCGCCTTTTACGTCATGCTAGTCAAGAAACACAGTTGGCACATTATTTTTAAGTCCCAGACCAACACGGGACAATGGGCTGGGTTATATGGAATAATGTAAAAAAGTAGTGACAAGTGGCTAGCTCGCCGCCTACACAATCACATACCCAAAACCCGATATACCATTAGTCGCCTTTTACGACATGCTAGGCAAGAAACACAGTTGGCCCATTCTTTTAAGTCCCAGACCAACACGGGACAAAAATTTATAACTATTGTTAATATTTTAAACAAGACCACAAACGATGAATTTTTCATGGCTATTTATAACATCTATACCAATAACAATAATACCGAGTTTCATATTCTTATTTATTGCCTTAATCAACAGTCATAATGTCGACGATTATCAGGACTCGTTTGGAACCTGAAGCCAGGACGCGTTGTAGTCTTTAAGTGACTTGGTTCTTTATAGGTTTGATAATCATATAAAATATAAGATATACCTATGTATATAAATTCTTTATTGTATTTATAATGTCCTCCTAATCGATATCGGTCACGACGGCCAATCTCAACGAGGATTAGCCAACTGCACAGGCGATAGGTATTGTCGTGCACAAGCGTGTGCGCAAACACAGGTGCACTCTCTATTCCTTCACTCTCATAGTCTAGACGGCAATTTGATATGACTGGAGAAAGGGCAGGCGTAGGACCAACGGCTTAACGTGCTTTCTGATGCACGGGGGTGATTAAACCGCCAACTTCCTGATTCCGGACTGTTACTGAGTAATTTTAATATTCAAATAACCAACCACAAATTTGGCCCGGTTCGGGAATCGAACCAGGGACCTCTTGGTCCTTAGGCGGCGCATGCTACTACTAGACCAACGAGGCAGTTTATTGGATTAACACAGTCTTCGAAAAGTACCCTGAGGCCATCCTGCATTTCCATGCCTAATCTTATTTAACAGGCCCGTTGTTTGAGTGGTCAGAGACCCTGGCCACGAAACCAAAGGTCGCTGTTTCGTGTGATGAATATGGACATTTGTACTCGAGTCATGGATGTTTATGAAACGTATTTAAGTATGTCTATCCGTTCACCTAATATCCATAGCACAAGTTTATAAGCTTAGTTTGGAACTAGGGAATTAGTTTGTCAGTCTGGAGAATTTATTATTTATTATTATTTACAAACCATAGGTAGAGTTATAAAAGGCAATTTGTGCATCTTTTTCGCCTAGCGCCTACTCGAGGTCCGCTTATCCATGTTCATGGATTTAAAGTTGGTTTAGTACATTGAAGCGACTGCCTATCAGACGTACCTAACCCTTTTAATATTTATATAAGAAACAAACAAATCGGATCATGGTCATCATCTTTCTAGCGTTATGTCCCGTGCTTAGTCGGGGTCCGCTTAGATCATGATCCAGGATTTAGCGAGTCTGGTAATCATATTGAAGCGACTGCCGATCTGAACTTCGTAACCCTAAGACAGGGGAACTAGACAATTTTTGGATCATGGTTACACATCAATAGTTATTAAATAAGCAGAATTCCTCTCGATAATTTACCACCACCCAGAAAGTGCTATCAATCCGCATTTAAATAAATTTGTAAAATCCCGAGGTACCTATGTATGTGCCCGAGTTTGAAACGGTACCCCTTGCATGTGAGACGAGTCTTCACCACAGCTCTATTATGCCATTATTGTATGGGTGAAATTGTTAAGCACTGGTAAACGGAACGCCATTGAAACTTCGTCTAGGACGCCATGGAATCTTTTCGGCTACGACGCCATTGAAACTTTAGCCTAAGGCGGCATCGAATCGGTTTGGAGCGAAGGTGGAGCTGAATGCAATGCTTTGAAACATGGGATACTTAAGTGACTTTTTTGTAATGTACCTAAGTACCATGACTAGCTCGATGACGCATTCGGTAGTGACCCTGCCCCATGAGCCATGAGTTATGAGTTCAATCCTCATCCAGGACAAACATTCGTGTGACGAATACTTGTGTTTGTTCTATGGCTGGGTGTTAATATCCAATATTTAAGTAAGTATATATTTGTAATACAACTGTTGATTCTGATATCCGTAATACAAGTGCTTAAGCTACTTACCTCGGAGTCAGATCAATGTATGTGATGTAGACTGATATTATTATTTATTTATTAAGTATCTACTTAGCTTTATGTTATTAGCCAATAGTGAATTCATTTGTAGCCAGTTGTATTTGAGACAAACAAATTTTACCTATCCCAGATGTGTCATGATGTACTTATAAAATTTAAGTATGGGCACATTCATAAAATATGCACTAAAAGCTTTATTAAAAAACATTGTTGATAGTATATATAAACCCTAAAAAACTTGTCGAACGAATGCAACCTCTTTCTGACTGGGCTGCTTGGTAAGTGACTGTACATGTATGTTGTACGTAGTATATTATTACTCTGTGATGTATGCTAGTACTTTCTGCTGACCTAGGCTAGACCAGTTGTTTGTTTTTAACCCTGACCTGTAACCAGACCTGTCTAGTAAGTAACACTCGGCCCCTATATGCGGAGTATGCGGCGCACACAGACCCAGGGCCGGACCGTGAGTTTAGGGGGCCCTGGGCTAATACTACTTAGGGGCCCACCTAATTACTCAAAGTATAAGACGTAGACTTGAATAGGTAAATAAATTGAATAGGTTTAATTAATCGCAGGATTCGCAGGGCTGCAAACCGTACGATCTGTTTAATTTAATAGTATTATGGATTTTTTTTGCATTATCGTCTATTTTTGACTTTAACTTGACTTAGCTGGGGGGCCCTTAATCCACGGGGCCCTGGGTTGAAGCCCAAAAAGCCATATGGTAGATCCGGCCCTGCACAGACCCTGACACAATAGGGGCGGTTAACATGCCAGTCTATTATTAAAATTAGTTTTTGGTGTTTTTTAAGTTTCGCATACAGGCGCACGCGTATGTAAACTAGACAGACTAATCTATACTAATATTATAAAGAGGAAAGATTTGCATTTTTGTGTGTGTGTGTGTATGTTTGTAATGAATAAACTCAAAAACTACTGTGCCGATTTCAAAAATTCTTTCACCATTGGAAAGCTACATTATCCGGAAGTAACATAGGCTTTATTTTATACCCATATTTCTACAGGAACGGGAACTATGCGGGTAAAACCGCGGGGCGCTGCTAGAAATAAATAAATAAATAAAAATATCAAACAATATCATATACTTTGATCTGACTCCGAAGGAAGTAGCCTAAGTACCTTTGTTGCAGATATCTGATTCAACAATGGTATTACAAACATATGCTTCAATATATTGGATATTAACACCCACAAAATCAAACACAAGCATTCATCATAAGAATGTTCGTCCTGCCTGGGGATGTAACCCACAACTCTCGGCCCATAGGACAGGGTCACTACCGAATGCGCCATCGAGCCACTCAAAAACGACTACTACAAGAACTACTCCATTTACAATCAGTCGATGTAGACAGAGATAGCAATTACACGACGCGTCAACTCATAACAGCGTTTAAATGAGTAGCTTCGTACGCAGATAACAATCAATTCGTCGTTTTGCCTGATAGCCGCCGCGAATTATTGTCTTTGCATAATGATCGCGTCGTAATTACGACCGGCGTCGTTAGCGCGAACTGTTGTTTTCACCGGGCGTTTATTTGTTCATTACTCATTCGCACTTTAGTGTGGTAATGTGGGGTGTCGTCATAGGTAACCTTATACCTACGAAAACTGCAAAACTTGCCTAAATATTACCAAATAAGCGCGGTAGCTATTTTCTTGCGTATTCTACGCATTCAAATTTTGTTTTCTATGTACCGACTTAGTCGCAAACAATTCTGATTTGTAGTCTAATTCGTAGTTTATTTTTTAAAACAATATCATTCTTCTTGTTTGAAATTTTTTGGTCATGCCTGACTATTACGTTGACTTAGCTAAATCACTTTATTCGCTGTAATTAAAAGCTCATTACCAGTTTGCAATTTGCATTAAAAAGACTAAAGATACGGCTCGCAAATTTTTGTATTACAAATTACCTAAAGCCCTCCAAATAACGAGTAAGTAGAATGTCTATAAATTTTAAATCCTCTATTTACTCATGCTCATTAACAACCACACATTGCTTACACATTTCCCAACAGTAGCGATCGAGAGCACATATTTCTTTGTAGATACGATGGCACATGCTTGCTTAATTTAGGATCTTTTATTTATGTTAAAATGTAGGTACTTACCCACTATCAAAAAACCGCTATATGCAAATTGCGTTACGCTTGCATATTATGGGGTGCGGACGTCGATATGTCTGAATATTGCAGTTCCGATGTTTAAGTAGGGTAGGTGAAATATAATTACCCCTAAGTAATATAGTACATATTAATTACAGAGACGAAACAATTATTGCATATAAAACTCACGGGACATGTTGCTTCAATAAGCCAATTACTAAGTGGTACCTAACCTTAAGACAATAGGGATGATGACTGCGTTAAAAAACTATAATTATATTTAGTCCGTCAGTTAGTTTATAAAAAAATACTAGACAGATATTTTTCGCTTTATCAAATGGACAAAAAATCACAAAGATAAAGACCATCAATGTTTTGGAGTGGGGGCTATCACTATTTTGTAAAAAAATTAGGAAAGCGTGACGTCACGCGCAACTTGAATGCATTATATCTTCGTCATGGTTGTTTGACAAATAAAAAAAAAAAAACGTGTTCAATATTTTTGACGGACTTTATAACTGACGGACTAAACAGGTTTTTTTGTCATCCAACCTATTACATACACAACATACTTACATAACTTCACGCCCATAATCTACATATGTACATACCTACATAATCACATACCCAAAACCCCATATACCATTAGTCGCCTTTTACGACATGCTAGGCAAGAAACACAGTTGGCAAATTCCTTTTGAGTCCCAGACCAACACAGGATCATTGAATTAAATCTAGCCTATTAATTAGCTTTTTTTAATGTTTCCTAGGCATGGGAAAAGTAGCCCAGCAAAGAACCCATAACTAGGTACTGATGATTACAGAACGACATAACGACATAACGTAGTAGTTACACAGATCGTACTGTCATCGGGTCAAGTTATCAGAGCTGAAACATTGGCGACAATTGTACCTATCGTAATACAATAATAATAAAACAAAAATTTATTACTGAAATATTGGATTTGAAAGAAGATTTCATGGCATTAAGCAATTCGAACCACTTTATAATAATTCCGCGGCATGTTAGTTGCACTTCACCCTCTAGTGAAAAGACCATTCAAATGATAAACTTCTTTTTTATTTAAAATTATAAAGTCATGCATAACAGGGTCTAGGGTTATATAATTCCAGAAGTATAGTTATTATACTATATTTTATAAGCTTTAACCAATACCATACTGTAGTATATAATACACCATATTTATGTGGAATTGTAAAACTGTATTTATACTATTTGATAAGCTCGATGGCTCATTCGATAGTGATGCTGCCATATGCGCCAAGAGTTGTGGGTTCGATCCCCACCCAGGACATGTGATTAATACTAGTGTTTGTTGTGTGTCTGGGTGTTAATATTGAATATTTAAGTATATATTTGTATTACCACTGTTGATTCTGATATCCGTATCACAAATGCTTAAGCTACTTAGCTCGGAGTCAGATCAATGTATGCGATGTAGTCTGATATTTATTATACTAAAGTATAAAATGCGCGAAAAAAATCATAATATTTTATACATTTCCTGAACGAAACCGATATTGTTTACAATGCCTAGGTATTGTATAGAATGCCTGGATTGTACACCTTGCCGGTAACATTAAATTTTATTAATCTATGATCCTCGCGCTGGGCCTCACGGCGTAGGGGAGCGTCCCCCGGCTGGCGGATGGGGGAACGGTCTACAGCACAGCCTAGCTAGCTGCCGACTAAGTCCGATGGACTCGCTGACCAACGATGGCTGTGGTCCTCCAGCATTCGGGGGTTGTGCGGAGGGTTAACACCCCGCCCACGTAAAAAAAACTTTGTTACGAAACCGATAATAAAAGTAAAACGATCTGATCCTTATTCTAAAACGGCATGGTATGATGGACATCCGACTAGCTTCATGGAACGTCAGAAGCCTGTACAGACCCGGCGCCATTTACCAGGTTGTTAAGGAACTGCACCGGTACAATATGGGTATAGCAGCCCTACAAGAAGTAAGATGGCCGGGTAATGGTGAATGTTTGCTTAATGACGGAGAAATGCTATTTTACAGCGGTACAGATAACGGCAAGCATGTATCCGGAACAGGCTTCATAGTTAATAAAATAATGCTCCCAAATGTAATTCGATTTAGCCCTGTGTCCGATAGAATCAGTGTGCTTAAAATCAAATGTAAATTTTTTAACATATCCCTTATAAACGCATATGCCCCCACCGAGTTAGCTGATGAGGACGCCAAAGACTTATTTTACGAAGAACTTGAAAACGTCTACGACAACATCCCAGAGTATGATGTTAAAATTCTTATTGGCGACTTAAACGCAAAGGTAGGAAGGGAGGAAATATTTATGCCAACAATAGGAAAGCATAGTAAACACCATACATCAAATAACAACGGCGTTAGACTCGTTAGTTTTGCATCCTCCAAAGCTATGGCTATCAGCAGCACAATGTTCCCTCACAAAGAAATACACAAAGGAACATGGAAATCCCCTGATGGCATAACTATTAATCAAATTGACCATGTCTTTGTTGACAATAGGCACAGGTCAATAGTCCAAAATGTAAGAACCTACAGAGGAGCTGACTGCGACAGCGACCACTATATGCTTGGGATTAAGCTTAAAGCTAAAATTAAAATGTTAAAAAAGAGACCTTCATTACAAGAAGATAGGGTTAATGTAGAACAACTTAAGTATCAGGAAAAACGGAAAATGTTTCAACTCGAACTCAAAAATAGATTCGAAAGCTTAAAACTATCAGAGAATATAGATGAAACCTGGACTATATTAAAGGAAACAATTAAGGAAGTGGGACTGAATACACTTGGGAAGGCAAAGAGAAAAAAGAGGAGGAGGTGGGTGACGGATGAATGTAAAAACTTGATAGAGGATAGGAGACGTCTCAAAATACTGGCTGAACAGGACCCTCAATGGGATGGAAAGTATAGGGAAAGTCGTACCACTGCAAAAAGAGTGATAAAAGCAGCAAAAAGAAAATATATGGAGTCAGTAGTAAATGAAATGGAAGCATTGTTCAAGTCTGGCAATAGCAGGAAATTTTACCATGAAATAAGGAGTGTGAAAAAAGGATACCAACCAACTTTGCAATTGCTAGAAGATAATGAGGGCAATCTTGTCACAGACCCTGTGAAAATAAAAGAAATGTGGAGAAACCATTTTAAAAAATTGCTGAACTGCCCCACACCTTCAGATGAAATGGACAGAACCTCTCAGACTAACATGGAAGCAGTACCACCCCCTTCTTTTGAGGAAGTGCGTGAAGCTGCTATGCGACTGAAGAACCACAAAGAACCAGGAGTGGACAAGATATCGGGTGAACTTCTGAAGCACGGAGGCAGTGCCGTTTTTTCTAAACTATACGAACTAATGGTTTGCGTATGGAACCAGGAAGAGATACCAAAGGAGTGGAATATAGGAGTCATATGTCCGGTACATAAAAAAGGCCCCAGAAAAAAGTGTGTAAACTATCGAGGGATCGCTTTGCTACCAACAGCATATAAGGTCTTGTCCTATGTGTTGCTCAAAAGATTGGAACCGTTTGCTGAGGCCATAATAGGCGATTACCAGTGTGGTTTCCGACGCAACCGAAGCACCGTAGATCAAATATTCCTCCTTAAACAACTCATGGAGAAGAAATGGGAGTATGCGCAGAGCATCCACTCGCTGTTTGTGGATTTCGCTAAAGCGTACGATAGTGTAGACCGTGGCTCTCTTTACTGTATTCTGAGGAAGTTCAGCATACCCGATAAACTGGTTCGAATGGTAGAGGCCGCGACGAAAGCCAGTAGAGTGGTGGTACGGGTTGGTGGAGAAATGACTGACGACTTTGAGGTTATGACTGGGCTTAAGCAGGGAGATGCCCTGTCACCCATGCTTTTTAACTTCGCACTAGAACACGTCATAAGACAGGTCCTGGAACTCAACGGCGGAGTGCTACTAAACGGAAGGCATGCGGTGGTAGGCTACGCAGATGACCTCGCTTTGCTCGGAAACCATAAAGAGGAGGTGGTGATAGCGGCACAAACGCTGGAGGCAGTAGCGAAAACAATCGGGCTCAAAGTGAACCATGACAAGACCGAGTATATCCATATGCGCCGCTATCAGAACACAAGAATACCTCGTAATGACCTCACTGTCGGGAACATCACGTATAAGGGAGTGGACAAGTTTAAGTACTTGGGCTGCACAGTAACAGATACTAATACCAGGACAGAGGAAATTGAAATCCGGGTACAAAATACTCTTAGATACTGTGCAGCCTTACATAAGGTGTTAGTGTCTAGGCTTCTCAGTTACAAAACCAAACTCCGAATCTATAAAACGGTTATAAGACCTATACTGATGTATGGATGTGAGACCTGGACGCTGACCCTAAGAGGAAAATAAACTGTTAATCACGGAGCGGAAAATTCTGCGCAAGATCTTTGGGCCAGTAAGGTTGGATGATGGCACTTGGAGAAGGAGGAAAAACGAGGAGATAGAGGATCTGATGGCTGAACCCAACATCATTGGCGAAGTGAAAGCGCACAGACTTCGCTGGATCGGCCATGTCGAAAGAATGGAAGAGGATCGCGCAGTGAAACGAGCGTACCTGGGACGACTGTGTGGCCGACGCCCTGTCGGACGTCCCAGATACCGCTGGAGTGACGAAGTGGAGAAGGATCTGCGCGAACTCAAAGTCGAGAACTGGCAGGAGATGGCGCGTGACAGACCAGGGTGGCGACATTTAGTATCGGAGGCCAAGACTCACTTTGGGTCGCTGCGCCAGCATAGTAAGTAAGTAATCTAGGATCGTGATCACAACGAAATGTATACGCACTGCCATCTAGCGGAAAATAAAAACTTTTTACTTTTAAGCGACATCTATTGATGACACTTAAAAACACTAAAACAAATGAAGTATGCTTACTAAAATATTTTGAAGTGTTAACAAATATTTATAGATGGCGCTTCTACGTTACGTAAAATGTATTATTTTGTGAAAAAAGTATGATGCTTTATTTATTGGTATGGAACTAGAAACCAAAAAGTATTCACTCCAATTTCCTAGCGAGGTAGGAAGAGAACCGAACGCAATTTAACACGGTCCTTAGACACCTCATTCGCTTCTTTGACATTCATAATTTGTTATACCTACGGGCACGGTATAGTCCAGTCAATTACAACCGAAAAATATTTGCCCCTCGACTGAGATGAACGAAATGCTTTAATAAATATATATTATATTGTAGGTATATACTATTAAATTTAATAGTATAAAAAATCCGCATTCGAATATAAAGCTTAATCAAAATTGTTTTTGGAAACATGGACAAGGAGGAGAAAGAGGAATGTCTTTTACTTGGTTATAGATACTTGCACTTGGTTACTGTTTTACTTTTACTTGTTTTGTTTTACGGTGACTATTTAAAAAACAACACACCGTCCGTTCGTCACTGCGGCACATTCGCAGCTGTTGCATGCCGAGCGCATGCCGAGGTCCGAGGCGCGTAGAAATAGCCTTGCGCTTAGTCCGTTTATATGAAATTACAATAATGATTTATAATATTACTGTGCTACGATTAATATGGCTCCTAAAATCACCTTTTGTTATCATACGACCAATTTGATCACGGTAGGTGAGGACTTCCGCGATACCTGATACTAAAAAAATTCAAGGATCTCATTTTTCAAAAATTTAATTTATTTCATCATCACGCAAAATCAGCACTCACAAATTCATTTTACACACTAATTAAATCTAGATTTTATACTTATCAATGAAGTAAGTATACTATGAAGTCTTTAGATTTCACAATATTGGCAGGATTCTTAATTAACATTATGTTATTATTATTTATTGCTTAATTAACAATTCGTAACATTAGATAAATTAATGACATGCTTTATAAATTACAAAATTAATATAATTATGTGACTTCTTATATGTACTTGTATAATAATCTATAGTTAATTCATCAAATTTACTGGAAGTGGCAAAATTTTTATTCTTATAAAATAATAAAATGATACAAGAAATGTGTTCATAAATAAGATCACAGTATTACAGGAACAGCATTTGAGAATTTCATTATTAAAAAAATAATTTTAATATCTTACTTATGATTATTTTAATATCATTTAAACTATTAAAAATATTCAAATACATAAAAAATTCTTTTCTGTGGCTATTTTTCTGAATATCACAATATTACTAGTGAATCTGAATAGAAGCTGATATAGCTTTAAGACTTATTATATCCTACCTAGGTTCGAGAATACAAAAAGTTGACATTGACATAAATGGAATACTATCGTCAGGATCGCAGGTTAATATAGGGGTTCCCCAAGGATCTATATTAGGCCCTTTTTATTTTTAATATATATAAATGAGTTGCCTTTCTATTTAAAAGATCTTTGTAAGATTGTATTACTTGCTGACGATACCTCTCGCATTTTTAATATTGACAGAACCAAAATTAACTTTGATGATGTAAATGATGCTCTTTGAAGGATTTTATACTGGTTCACAACCAATTACAATTAAATGCGAAAAAAACAAAATGTATAAATTTTGTTCTTCCAAATATAAGAAAATCAAAGTTAAATTTAAAATGAATGGCGAAACTTTAGAATTGGTTGACTCTGACCTTAAATATTTTGAACCATTAGGTGATTTGGGTATTGAAAATTTCAAACTTAGTAGTTTTGTACTTCGCGGTTTTATCATTAGGTTATTAGAACCCCTAGGTATTGTAATTTTAGGGGTTTTGAACATCGGCGTTTTGACTTTAGATATTGTAATTTTAGGTGTTCTAATACGTATCCCTAGAGATTCTTGTAAACATATTTTTGAACCCGAAACCCGTCAAAATGCGACTTGTATACAAGGTAATTTTAAATATATGGGAAAACCGGAATTTGGGTTAAATATTTTCATTTGAAGAAACAGTATAAAATACATTGTGTACCTGTAACCCAATAACTCACGAAGTTACAAGCTGTTTGTGTTGCCTCGTTGTCTTTACGCGAGTATAATATGCGGCAATAATAAAATTAACGGGCCTAAACGACCTTGTGACCTTGTCAAAAGCGATGCGCACGCGCCAAACAGTGTTTCGTAGGGTGTAACTATATTTAAGTTTTTGTAAAAAATATTTGGTCAAAATATTACATGGTACCTATACAAACTATTGCAATCGATTCTATTAACGATTATGTGCAAAATGTTTTCAGGTTTCGTATATACTAAAAATAAGGTTTGTTTAATCTACCCAGGAGAATTCTCTATTGTTTAAAATTTTGTGCATATTTTGTGGATGTATTTCCAAGCACTCTTTTAGAGCGTATTAACGAGAGTTGTCGGCGTGTCAAAAATGTGCCTTGTGTATAGCCCCTAAAGGGGCCGTGCATTAATCACGTGAGGCTCGAAATTGGGTTAGTCTTAACCCAATTAAATAGTTGGGGGTTAAATAGTTGGTAAAAATATCACGTGATTAATGCGCCTAAGGTCCAGGTTCACGTCCAGGCGCCCTTGGTGCCGGCGCGCTGGGCGCGCGCGATGTCGGCGCGCAGGCGCCGCT